>RJWH01006937.1:0-46905 GCA_004363575.1 Solenodon paradoxus | reverse complement strand
CTCAGGGACCCGACCCCGAGGGACACGGGACAGGAGACGCGGACACAGGACCCGCCGTGGCTCCCGCACCCCGTCTCCTGGGTCTCAGGGACCCGACCCCGAGGGACACGGGACAGGAGACGCGGACACAGGACCCGCCGTGGCTCCCGCACCCCGTCTCCTGGGCCTCAGGGACCCGACCCCGAGGGACACGGGACAGGAGACGCGGACACAGGACCCGCCGTGGCTCCCGCACCCCGTCTCCTGGGCCTCAGGGACCCGACCCCGAGGGACACGGGACAGGAGACGCGGACACAGGACCCGCCGTGGCTCCCGCGGTGGCTCCCACCACCCACCTCCGTCGATGCCGCCCGACGCTGGTCAGCACCACCTGTCCGCTCCAGTGGCTGGTCTTCCCGACTCGGGTAAGTGACACACTTTTTGCTTTTCGCGGACTGTTGATGTGCGGCCTGTGTGCGGTCGTAGGTTTCACATGGCATGTGGTTTGATTTAATAGGTTTTTCGGCCTGGGAATGCGCAAATATTTTTCATCTCAATTAATGGGTCTATTAATAGTAATTGCTTCTTCACTTTACACCATTTCTTCACCAGAAAGCTTTCCTGGGGATGCCCTGCTTTCAGATAGTGGAGGAAACCTGTATCTGATCTGCAAAACCAAGTACTTAGGCGCACACTCAAGACATACCGACGGTAGTTTCTAAACCACATCATGTTTTCTTAATGTATTTTAAGCAAAGCACGGCATAAAGGAAGCTCTTCATAAATACTAGCTGCTGTTAGGATTGTATAAGGGTGTGTAGTGGTTTGTCGCTGTTGCAAAGAAAGACGGCTTAGTGATGCTGTCTGCACATGGTTGTATCTGAGCTGCGCATTCAGAGGAGAAAGAAGGGAGGAAAAAGGAAGGGGAGAGGGAGTGAGCAAGGAAAAGAAAACATTCATTTGGGCTGGTGGATAGGTATACTACTGAAAATGTGAAAATAACGGAGAAATTTCTGCTTTATGAATTTGTCATCACCTATTCTTGTCAACAAGAAGGTATACTTATAAAATATGTATAGAGTGGTCCTCGAAGGCTCTGGAAACGTGGAAGAGGCTAAGGAAATCCTCTCTCTGGAGATGAAATTACAGTCACACACGAAAGGGAATATACTTTGTCATGAGATCAGAGCGCCTGGCAGTCACCAAAGCAACCACTGTTCAGCATCGCTTTTCTCTGCTCCCTCTGTAATCCCGTGGGGACTTCTGCATCCTCTGGGGCTGCAGAGGCAGGTCAGCTGTTTTGGTACAGAGGAGACGCTTGAACTGCATCGTTCAGGAGGGTTTAAGCACCTTGTGACAGGCCTGGCACTGAGCTAACTTCTCCAGTGCACAGCATTCACACATACCGTGTGCACTGCACCCTCAGTCATGTGTTCAGTATATACACATACATGCTCATTAAACATAAACACACTCATTATGCTCACACAGTCACCCACAGATGCTCACATGCATGTACACACACTCTCAATCACACATGTGCTCACGCACATGCACTCTCACACATTACACACATGCAAACACAGTCCTGCCCAGTACTTTTCCACACATTTTCACACGCCTTTACAAACTCTCACACAGACATGCACTCAGGCATACTCACATACTTAAAATAGTCACACACATACATATTCAGGAGTCTTATATAGAATACTCTTTTACACAAATACAAAAATAAGTGTACATACTCACACAGAAACATAAGTAAACATCAATACCCATAAAACTCACTCTCACATGTATACTCATGCATCCCATGCCTCACATATATGCATTCACACAGTCACATATATCATCTCATATGTGCCCACTCATACACATTCACACACTCACACATGCATGATCATTCAGAGTAACATAGAAATACCCATGCATATGCACACTGATGCATTCATGAAGCACACACCCATTCTAACACATGTCCTCACAAGTGCGAATGCTCTCTGCACGCACACGTGCACACTTACACTGCACACATTCACAAAAAGTACACACGTACTCCCATATGTTCACTCACACAAGCTCATATACACTTGAACGTCTGAGTATGTTTTTTATTCTCAAACCTCAGAAATCATGTTATTATCCCACTTAAAGTTTGTAAGATTCACTCCATAAATGTACAACATTCTGCAAGAAAATGCCTCTTGGCTAAAGTGAATTATTTTGGCTATGTCGGGCTACCTGACTTACTCAGGTTGTTTCCTTCCTACTAGAAAAATCCTAATCAAGTCAGAAATATTTGTCAAAAGGCTGGAAAGTGTTGGGGGAAGGGTCCTCTGCTCAATAACAGTCATTTGTGTAGCCGCTGTCATTCCCCCGCCTTTGTATTATTCAGAAATCCATACATTGTGTTTGCCTTTTGTGTCCCGCTTCCAACAAGCCTCCCTTTGTCCCTGTCACAAAGGCCAATAAACTCTGCGTGGAAAATAAGTTTCAGGGACTGCTGGACATGATGACTAATTGTGATGCAGTCTGTATCCGGGGACTGCAAGCTGATATGAGAGGACAATGGCGGAGAGGGAGCCCATTGAGATGAGAGAGTCCCGTGGTAACCCCATGGGGGCTGGGATGGGCAACAAGGAGACCGTTGATGATGGCAGCCCAGCTCAGAAGCCCAGCAGAGGAGGAGTGCAGTGGCATGACCACATCGGGGGCTCCAATGCTGCTTTTGTTTGCCGGCCAGTGAAAAACTGGCACGTTAGCATCTGTTCTGTTTGGATTGCTCAGAAAGTTGGAGGAGAGAGACAGAGGTATTCCTAGTCCGGCTCCGGGCCCTGTGCTTCAACCCAGGCCCACTCTGCAGGACTCCTTGGCTGCCCTACTGTGAGGCCGCGCAAATTGACTGGTGCCCATCTCACTCCTACACATGAAAATACATCACTCTCCCCAGATGCTCCCCACCACACCCCTGGGGTTGGCTAGTCTCTGGGCACCTGCCCATCTGTGCTGAGAATGGTCACTGAGCTTCCAGAGATAAACGGCCCATGTTTATTCAGTATTTGTTCAACAAACATTTTATGATATTCTTTCTGAATGCTGGGGTGAGATACCAGAGGAAGAGCAGAGAGCGACTCATTCATTCATTTTCTCTCTGTCTCTTTCCCCCTCCCTCCATCTCCCTCTCTCTCCCTCTCCCCCCCTTCTTCCCTCCCTCCCTCCTTCTCTGTCCCTCTCTCTCCTTTTTCAATAATAGCATTGATCTGATTTATTATATTCTGGTTTAAAAATTATTTCTACTTTGAAAGAAATCAAGTAGACATTAGAATGACTTTTTCTTCCCTATCACAAATGTCATTAAACAACTAAATTGGGTGGACCATGTTAGAAACAACCTGGAAATCTGAATGCAAATCAAAATGTTGGGTTATATTCACTGTGTTGATACTTTGGACTAAAGCAGGCCTCTGACAAAGGGATCACTGGAGTGCCTTCATTCCTGCTTACCATTTGCTGTTTTATTTTTCTGTCCATCAGCACTCACTGGACTCTTCTCTTTTCCTGTTTTTCATGTTCTTATTCAGGATATAGAGACTGGAATAGAGGTCAGTTCCTTATCTTAGCCTATTTTTTTCAGTTGAGGGTCAGGAAAGTTAAAAGGCCGTGGACTTCCAAATGCATGAACCTGTCAGAGGGTGCAGCATTGTTTCTAACTTACAGGAAGCATGTTTGCAAAGAAGTCTTTTTACAACAAAACAGGGAAACAACCAAAATGCCATATTATATTCATTTTAAACAAACACCTTTAGTAGCCTTATAGTCAGTTTAACTGTAGTTGGTCATCTTTAAGATTAGGTTCTAAGTTTCCCCTTTAAAGGATGGGATTTCTCTGGGACATTCTGTCTAGCAGGAGAGAAAAAGAAGTCCCCTGAGACAGATGACCACAGGTGTTCAGAAAGAAAGCACATGAACCAGGTGAGAGGGACATGGAACTGGCCTAGTTCCGTTTACAGCCCTGGCAGGCCTTTGGCCTAGGTGAGTCTGAACTAACCCCAGGGATGGGGTGCACGCTTTGCAGCATGTCTCCAGGAAGAACCTGGGGAGGCATGAGGGCTCTACGCTGGGCTGCCCAAGAAATGGAAAGAGGGCTGATGAGGCTGCAGCGTGTGAGTGGGGGGATTGGAAGGAGGTGTGCTTGGGACCAAGTCAGGTGAGGGATGAACAGTCCCTCTGGACACAACTGGGATTGACAGATGTACATAGGTCTGAACTCTACTCCTGCTTATTATCTGTGTGCCCCTGGGAGAGTTGCTTAAACTCCCTGAGCTTTATTTTACTTGTCTCTAAAATGGGTAAATAATCCAAACAGTCATATGCTTCTGACAGGGATGTGACAGAAATCCATAAATATCCTAGTAGTTTCCTGGCATGTGCTCAACCTGAGGTACACATACAACCGTCTAATGATTGGAGCCATTGTTATTAGGAATTAGGGTGACAGTGCTGCCGGGTCACAGTTTGCTCTCACGCCAGGCGTAGTGTCCATGTGATAAGGATGGCCTTCCAGGTGCTCACTGTTTGCCAAACTCAGTCTCTAGTGCTGGACATAAAGAGATACTCAACATTAAGAAAATTCACACAGTAAGGAGAAAAATAGGCAAAAATGCCAAAAATTGGCATGAAGTTTGAAAGGGGTCCACCACATCGTAGGGAGCAGTGAGGGAGACACCAATCCACAGAGCAACCAGTTATGCTTCTTGGAGCAGAGATAGTGTCCAGAGGAAGAAATTCTGATGGAATGAAGCAGGTAGGCAGGAGGGGACAGCACTGCAAGCTCTAGGTCCAGTGTGTCCACAGGCAAGGAGATGTGCTCCGGCACCCCCAGGAGCCCCTGGGCACAGGGGCAGTGGGAATACTTAGGAAGAGTGGAGCTAGCGACAGCGACAAGAAGCTCCTGCAAAGCCAGAGTGCAGAGAAGAGAGCTCCGAAGGCAGTTTGAGTCAGCTTGCCTGTCCCAGCGCTTCCTTAGATGAAGTTACACGGTTCCCTCTTAAGCTAGTTTGAATCTGGGGTTTTCTTGTTTATCACCTAAAGGATCCTTACACAAAGCCAGGCTAAGCAGGAGGCTTTGTAGGGCAGAACAAGTCCACGGAGCTCAAGTGTGACCCACTGGCAGCTTCAGGGAGCAGTGCTCTAAAGAATCATCAAGTAGCTAATCCAATTTTCAAAAATTAATTGCACAGAATAATCTGTCAAATGGATGAGCATGGTGTATGATTCTCTCTTTTTAGCATTTAAGAAATTATATCACGTATTTCCCTCCTGGATCACTGGAATTTGTAACTGGTCTCCAGGGCCTCAGTCTTGCCCACTTATAACCCTCTGCCTCCTGCATCCACACTTTAACCAAGCAGAATTTATATTATGCAAATCAAACCATCCATCTCTCCCCCTCTCCCAAATGATCTCAGGAGAAAGTGCACATTTTTTCTCACGGATTTTTAGGGACTTTGTAATCTGTGTTTTTACTTCTCTCCAGTAGCACACTTCCGCTCTCTATTCTCCAGAAACCTCTGATCACACGGAAATTATTTCCAGTTTCTGGAGCATGCTGTGCTGTCATACCCAAATCCTCAAATGCTGCTAAACTGTGATGGAGCTTCTCTTGGAAATCTTACCCTTCTCTCATCTTCTCCTTCTCCTCGGTAGCTTTTACTTGGTCCTTAAGTGTCACTTCTTCATGGGGTATCAGTGTTAGGAATTCCTTCTCTTGATGTTTGAAAAACAATATCCTTCCCACACTGTATGGCAAAATGTAAGATGTCCACCCAGCTAGTGTCCTCTTTTTCTGGGGTCACAATTCCTACCCTTCCTTGCAATGAATGGGGCATGATGATGGAATTTTGGCCAGTGGATAAAGTGGTAAATGTTGTGAATACAACAGTGACCATATTGTAGACCCCACTATCATAATCTTCAGTTCTGGAAGATAGCCTATACACATGGAATCAAGTAAGATAATATCAAGTCATAAACGTACTGTAAAGAGATCAGAGTGATAGAGTGATAGGTTAGACGTCAGTGGCTCTCAGAAAACAGGAGGAGCCACTACTGAGGTGGCCAGGAATACAGTCTCTGGAGAAATTAGTTTCTCTGAAATGTTTTGAGATTGGATGATGAAAAGTGACGTCCATGTGCAGATTTGGGCAAAGTGTTTGCGACTTTGCTGCATTCTGTATGTGGGGGGAGATTTAAGATAAATCTTCTTAGTTCACATCCACAGAGATTGTGATTTAATTGGTCCAAGTAGAATCCTAGTCATTATATATTTAATTCTTCACTTGATTTTATTATACAGCTAAAATTTATGATACATTGATCAGGGAACTGAATTTCCTGAAAGAGCCAAAGCACCCAAAATGTCTGTAGGAAGAAACGGACTTTGGGAACTCACGGACAGAAGGGAGAACTGGGAAGCTTGATTGTTATGGAAGCAGAAAGAGTAGTGGGAAATCAGTCCCAGAGGTTGGAGATCAGAGTGAGCAAAAAAATTCCCAGTAGGTCAATTTAAGGACATGAGTTTTATTTTGATTATAGTGGAAAGTCATTGGAATAGTCTTGGGTAATCGTATCTTATTTACACTTTAAAAATATCATGTCCATGGAAGCAGGGACAGGTTGAGAGAGGAAAACATTGTAGGAGAGAAACCAGGGAGAGGATGGTAGATTAAGTCAGAAAAAGGAAGAGAAAACATTGGGGAAAAATCTGGATTCCAGTTATATTCTGGATATAGAACCCTCATAGTGAGGCAGTGAAAGGAAAAATGGGAATTAAAAATGGCTCTTAGAATTTAGGGACTGGCATCATGGTAGATAGAGGAATCATTGACATAGGTAGACGTTGGCAAAGGAAGGGTGTGGAGTGGGAGAAATTAAGAGTTCTGTTTGAATATTCAATTTCCTTTTACTCAAGTGAGTAAGTCATGGGAGAAGTTAGGTTGGCATATGTGGAATTCAAAGGAAACGATGGAGTTGGAGATTTAAGTGAGAGAAGCGTATAGATGGCATTTGAAAGATGGAATGTTTTCAGAAGTGAGCAGTCAATTTTGTCAAATGAAGCTGGGCCATTGACTAAAAGGAATTCAGATAATTGACCACAGAGCTTGCCAAGCTGGTGACCTGAATAGCAGCTGTTTAGATGGCACATAGAGATACTGGGTGTTAAGGAAGTAAAGAACATGGCATGGACAACTCTGGAGGGGCAAAGAGATCAGGCGTTAGTTGAAGGGCATTGTGTGTAAGATGGGCCATTAGTGAATGGATATATAAATGAGTAAATGAATGAGCCAACTGTTGAAGCCATAGGTGAGGCCCAAATCTTAACTGCTTGTGTACACTGTGCAGACAGTCCCCTGGCCTTGTGGACTTCATACAAGGAAGTGTTTGGATTTGGCTTATCAAAGACAGTGCATTTCTCAAATGTCCTCATGGAAAAACAGCCATAAATTTTCCCTTCAGGATTGGGGGTATTTCCAGGTGCTTCCTGGATGTTCCAGGTGGATCTATGAAAGTACTTCCCAGGGAGGTCCGGTACTTTCCTTGCCTGGTAGGCTAGGTTCTGTGAAACCCTGTTGCAGCTGACAGACTTGAGTCTACAAATGCATATAGTGACTCACTGAGATAGATTTTAGAAGAAAACCAGATGGTATATGTGTTCCCACCAAACCTGCCTTAAGTTTTCCCCATAATTTCCTTTTTCTTCTTAGTGAAAAAATAAAAAGAAACCCTAGAAAGGAAAAAAAAAAATTCTCCTTGTTGAATTAGCCCAAAGCAAACACCATCAACTCAGGTGCCCTATTCCACAATCTATTATTTTGATAAGGTTCTGAGGGCTTCACTCCCCTGTGCCTGAATAATGTTCTTTGAGGGCTGCCTCATCAATAAACCGCCCTGGTGAAGTTTCACAGGCCTAGAATAATGAATAACAATTAGAGGCATTTAAAAAGTAATATTTTTTCCTGCAATTTGGAAATTGATTTATGAATTTGGGGATCTTCCAATTTCATCAAATAAGTGGTTTCTTCAATTGAGTTGTTTTGCCAGTCTGAGAAAAGCCCCCTGAAGGCTGGCAGGCTTATGGAACTTTCTTGCCAGTGTATTGATTTTGATAGAAAAGAAACTTCTGACATTTAACAAAATTTGACTATATGTATGAAGAAAATCCAAAGTCATTTTCACCTAGATAATTACTACCTGGAAACCATTTCTCAATTAGTCTGGATTTCACCTGAAACTCATTCTTTCGAGAGAACTTTTTCTAAAGAATTTAGTCAGAATGTTTTTTGAGTTTATCTTGAAAATTAATGAAGGGAGGACACAGTATACTTTTCATTATTAGAAATTGGTAGGTGATTGATAATAGATAAAAGTTATTCGATGAAAGGTGTACTTATATATGTTAGAACATTGACACAAAACCACATTTTTTTGATCTGTTTCTTGGCATAAGAACTAAAATTAACTTTGTCTCAAAGTTCTCTTCTTCTGCTTCACCATTTTTCCACTATGCACAATCCACTTCCTTCTGTGGTCCATCTTTCTTGGAGGTTACTACCTCTCATGCTGCACACTGATGCAGCGTGTTCTTCTATGAGGTTAGGTACATGAGAGAGAAGCAGGGGTGTGCTCATAATCGCTTCTCTTATCCTTTCCAAAGTTGAGCCTAAGGATGGCCTCTAGAAGACTTGCTTGATCAATTTTGACTGTTTTGAGTCATTTCATCAGCATGCACAAATCCTATGATCCTTTGGTTCAGAAAGAGAATTCATCCAGTTCACATTTATTGAGCATTTACAATGCTCCAGGAACTGAAATGGGCTGAGGTGTTTTATCACTCAATAGAATTCTCCACTTATACTCAAGGATTATAGAGAGAAAATAATGCAAACTAGAATAAGTTAAAAATAAAATAATAAAATTAAATTTAACAATTATTTTCATAACAGAGATAAATTTGCTTTAAGTAAGCTCACTTATAATAAAAACAGAGGACTTCTTTTTCTCTTATGTGGGCCTAGAGGTTTTATCCCTGAATTATACTCATCATGCCTTTTAATTGGCTTATCTCTATTGAATCAATGATATTAAACCACATGTTTCACATAACATCACAAGTTTGTTGTCAAGAAGAGCAACTCCAAGCAGCAGTTCCCAAGTCTGGGTTAATGCCTTATTCTTCAATGGATTGAGCTTTAATATAGAGTCTCTGACCCTAAGGGGATGTGTATGCCAAGCAAGGTCTCAGGGTTGATCTTTGTGCCTTGGGCAAGATTCTAACTAAAATAATATCCAAATGTTCTCTGAGGACTGCTTTATCACAGAGAAGTTAAATATTTCAGTATCCAAAAGCCAATCATGTTCTTTGGAAAGCTCCCCTTGTACATTCATTGCCTCGGTTAATTCTTTATCTTTATTTATTTATTTTTGAGGAAGAAGCACTTTGTTCATTTTTTATTTAGCTGTTCACCCTGGTTTTTCCCCTCGGACCCGGGTCTGGAACCCAGGGGTATGTGGCTTGCGCTAATTTGGAGGCGATTGACCTAACTGCTACTCCACCAGGGCATGCCATATCTGGGTTAATTTGTAAAGAATCATGATTTCAGTTTCCAAACTCATGTGGGCCATTTTAGTTCTTTCTTTCTCATTTCACCTTCCACTTGTTATGTGGATCTGAGCATTAAGATTCATGACCTCAGCAACTCCTCTTGGATATCCTTCAAATATTTAAATGGCAAATATGAAAAAGTAGTTTGTCTGGCATCTGGACACACGTACACCTTGATTCCAACTGTAGGCTGGTGGGTGTTTACAACTGTGGTTGAATATGAAAATTGCCTGAATTGTTGATTTAATTAATTTGGGATGTAGATGGGTATCTGTTACTTTGTATATTTTCTAGGTGATTCTAATATAATGAATTTCAACCTTGCCAGTTTTAAAAATTTCAGTGTCCTGATTTCATCCCACATCAATTAAATCAGAAACCCTGGTAGTGGGACCCAAGCACCAGTGTTCTTTAAAGTTCCAAAATGATACAGTCAAATGGATGACCAGTGCCCTCACCCTGCTACCTATTAGCTGCTCAATCTTGGTGAATAGTTTAACCTGACTAAGCCTCAGTCTACTAGTCTGTAATTGGGGATAATTATGCCTGTTTTAGAGAGTGTTGTAAGGACGATATAAAAAGATTTATGTAAAATACCTCACAGTATTTAGCACATAACAATTCTTTCATAAATAAAATGATCATTGTCATAGTCAGTCTGGGTTGTCATAACAAATGCCATAGACTGATGGTTTAAACCACAGAGCTCTATTTTCTCACAATTCAGGAGGCTGGCAGTCGGGAGCTTTCTTCCTGACTTCCATAGTCTCCTTTTTACTGTGTTCCCACAGGCGCAGGGCTCTCTCTCTCACACTCTCTCTTTCTTTCTCCCCCCCATAAGAACACAGTCTTAGGGAATTAGGGATCACCCCTTATGACATTTACACTGAATTACCTCCTAGAGATCCTATGTCTACATAGTTTGGAAACCAAGATTTCAAAATATGAGTTTGAGGGTGATGGGAAGCAGTTATGTCTATAGCAATCATCATCGGTATCATTTCCACAACTTGGCTATTAGGGTGATCAGTTGTCCTGGTTTGCCCAAGACATTCCCATTTTGGAGCTTAATGTCCTACCACTGGGAAACTTCCCCTGCAGTCTAGACCAAGTCCGGTTATCAAATGTCTACACTAGAATCCTCATCCGCCGTGAGTCTTGCCTCACATCTGTTTTCTACATCTGATCACTCATCAAATCCAGGCAATTGCAGCTTGTAAAACATCTCTGAAGTTCACCTCTGTATCTCCATTCTCAGTGCCACCTCTCTTGGTTATGGCCTTGTCTTCTGTCTACAGTGTTGCAGAACCCTCTGTGCTAAACTCCCCTCACATAAATCAGACTCCATCATGTATCACAGTCCCCTGAAGACTTGTTAAAGCACAGACCACTGCCTCTCAGTCCTTTCCTGTTTTCCGATAGGGGAGGTCTGTGGTGGAACTTGAGAATTGGTATTTTCCGTAAGTGATACTGATGCTGTTGGGCTCACAAGTTTTAAGGTCAGATTGAGTGGCTGGGTAGGTTCTGCTCTGCATTTCGAGAGCCACTGGGGAGACTGAGCCTGCTGGAGATTCCAGAAGCCTATGGGCTCCTGTAGCAGCAATGTTCCCATCCAGGGGCCCATTGTGGCCTGCAGAATTCCACATCAGCAGGAAAGACCTGGCACCAGACCCGCTTATTGTCCAGTGACTGCTCAGCTGTGAACTGTCTTTATCCCAGCCTCATTCCTGTTCACAGCAGTTATTCCCAGTTTAAAATGCTGAGTCAGTCACTCTTAACATATGAGCTACATTGGGACCTCCTGACTTGTGATTTGGACTATGATATAATTCATCATGCTCAAGACCTCAGCATGTTCCAAACTCCTTACCAGCCCAAGATAGAGTGGATGTCTCCAAATAACTGAGAAATTGCTTCTCCTGCAACTTTCCACCTGGTCAGAATATATTTATTTAATATATTCATTCATCCCAGATCAATTCTGGATTTTCATTCATTCAATAAGAATTTATTTTGCTTGCAGTGTGTCAGCACCAGGGATATGGTGATGAGGACATTCAGAACCTGTTCCAAATCCCATGAGATTTGGTGTCTAGGGAAGTTCCTTAAAGTCTGAAACTTAAACCGAAACTCAACTTTCCTGATTCTGGTATTCACACCTACAGAGCAAAGCATTCTGTTCTGTGCTCCTTTGAACCTCAGAATAAACAATCTAACCAACTCCTGAGGTTTCTGCCCACTGCTGTGGTCTTAATATATGGACACACACGCGCACACAGGCACACGCACGCACGCACATTCTCACATATGTATGTCTTTCATGTCACATATTAATCATCTCTTCTTTGGTGAAGTCTCTATCAGCTTATTGTATTATCGTTTCTTTTTAACAAATTGCCTTAAAATTTCTCAACTTGAAACACATTGTTTCAAAGTTTCTTTGGAATAAGAATCTAGGTGCCAGCTTAGTTGGATTTTCTGCCTCATGGTGTCTCACTTGAAGGTTTCAGTGGCGGGTCTGCAGTTTCATCTGAAGATTGGGAAGACTAGAGAAGGATCTCATTTGAGGCTTCCTTGCTGGTGGTTGGAAGCACTCAGTTCCTCGTGAGCTGTTGGGTTGAGGACCTTAGTTCCCTTCTGACTGTTGCTGGAAGGTCACACTCTTTTCTTTCTTTCCTGTATATCAGCTTGCTTGCTTCATCAAGAAGGCTCTAGATATTATCTGGTAGCAAGATGAAAGTTAAATTCTCTTGTAATCTAATCCCAGGAATGGATTCCCCTCTCCTTTGCCATATTTTCTTGGTTTGAAGCAAGTCGTTAAGTCTGTTCCACATTAAAGGAGAGAAGTGTGAATATCTGGAGGGTAGGGATCCCTGAGGACCACATTAGAAATCTGCCTACCACATTCACAGATTAGGTTAGATCTGTCACGGATGATCTCAGAGAACCCCATACAAAACAGTGATGAACCCTGAGATGGTTAATTTTTTGAATTAGCCATGGTGCCCAGATATTTGGGCAAATGTCAGTCTGAATGTCACAGAAGGTTTATTTTAGGTGAAGTAATATCAGTTGACTTTGAGTAAAGCATATAACCTTCCATTATGTGTGAATCTTATGCTGTCATTTGAAGACCTTAAGGGGCGGGAGGGGAAGCCCACACAGAAGAGGCGATTCTTCTAGGTTGCTTTTGGACATTAACTCTTCCCTGGGTCTCCAGTCTGCCAGCCTGCCCTACACTTGCCAGTCACCCCCACCCCAGTTTCTTGAGCAAACTCCTTAAAGTAGCTCAGTCTTTTTCTCCCTCTCTCCTCTCCTCCCCCCTAACATACCATATTTGATTCTTTTTCTCTGGAGGATCATGACTAATACAAGCCCCTGTCCTTATTGAATATGTTAATATGACATTTTTCCCCCTACCCCAAATCTCTGTTGTCTGTGAGCCTAGTACTGTGTTTGTCTTATTCATGGATGGTAAGTAGTGGACTTGACACTGAAACTGCACTCACTGAGCATGTGTAGAATTTACACATACACATGTGTATAATCTGTTCACAAAAGCTTTGAAATCCTAGTTTGTACCACTTAATTCTACTATGAGTCATGTTTCACAATTTAGCCATCTATGTAGGTATAGTTTTTCAAAATTCTTGAAGAATTTAAGCTAATAATCTTAAGAGTTAGGAAATTGCTGGTCACCTCATGGTCACCTCGTGGTCACCTCACGGTCCACGTGTGAAAGATATGTGTCATTGATTATGTGTAACATTAGCACATTTTATTCTTCGACAACCCAAGAGTCTCCTTATGTTAAATGGACTTAAAGTTTGTTTTTGAAGCGAGGAACATGAATATCAGCTGTCATTAACTTGGGGAATATATTTTGGTGAAATCTGGCTCATTGACCTGATGACTCCTGAGCTGTCCTGATGAATCAGCAAATTGCTGAGTGATTCAGCACATCTTTCTTGAAGGGCATAATAGAGATCTCCACTTTCCAAGTGAAAACCTTCTCTCAATTGCTACTTTCTCAGAGTTTTCTCTATAACAAGGGTGAGTAATGTATAAGGGCACCAGAAAAGGAGAGTTCAAAAACCAGACAAATTCATATTTACTTCCCCTGTACTTTAACCCGGTACTTTAACCCGGGCGTGGGTAAAATTTGCAACACTCAGGCCCAACATGGGTTTTAAGGAGTGGGGTTGAGTCTCCAGGATGCAGAATAACATGCAAGGCAGGGTTATTAGTGGCTTAGTTAGTGTGATAACATCAACTGGAGAACACTTCCTAGGATCCATTCCCACTGATAAGAACTTATCTGTGCACATATTGATTAGAAATTTATCTGTACCATCTGTGGCTCTGGAAGCTAATGATTTCAGCCTGTGTTTCCTCCAAAGGTGAAATACTGAGAAGCACTGTGTGACTGTGTAGAAGTTATCTCTCTGATAACTTCTGTTCCCAGGCCAGTATTGCAAAATGTTTTGTAGGGTAGTTTCTGGATTGCTGGCCTACACCGAGAATGTGCAGGAACAGCAAGTCCCAGACCTAGAAGAGGTGCTCTCTCAGCCGCAGATTCACATGGTCTTCATAGTTGGCAGGATTTCCGGGAAGGTGGGGCCCACAGTTTTAGCACAAAACGAGCACAGAATGTGAACATTCAGCCACATGTATCTGGTCAAAGTTCTGTTATGGCCTGAGACAGTTTCTGGGGCAGTCATCTTGACAGGAAGCCTCTGCTTAGAACCTTCTGTAAGGACAGCTTCAGCATGCCTTGAGCAGAATAGACATTGGCCCTTTGAATGGTTGAGTATGGTGTCACAAAGACAAGAGAATGGAGATTAACAAATGATTATGATATTTGACATAGGTCTCAGCTGCCAGAAAACTTGAGCGAGGACTAGATGGTAAATGTAAGTCTAACATTGAGGGAACATGTATTTAAACATTTCAGGTTATAATTTGGAATTTCTGACATGGGTCAAAGTAATGCGGTATTCAACGAAGTTAATACCAACACTGAAAATGTTTACAATTTATTGAAAACCTATTATAGGGTCAGGGCTTGAGTCAGCTACTTTATATGTTAAGTATCATTTATCCAAACTGGCACCATGCCAATCATATCCTAAAGTTATTCCTCAAATTATATATATATGTGTGTGTGTGTGTGTGTGTATGGATATATATACACACACATATATAGAGATACCTCTGTATCTCTATATATGTGTGTGTATATATCTACATATACATATATATATAAAATTTTCTTCCAGCTTCTTTATATCCTTCAATACCTATCAGAGATATCTATAGAGCTCTTTCAAAAATACAAAATGCATACCTTTAGTAGTTCAGATATCTTTTGTGTAAAAAAAAAAAAAAAAAAAGGTCTTCAAGGGATTATGAAGCATAGTCCTACTTAAGAACATTTTTATACCAGTGGGTTGGTAAATTCTGGCCAGCAGGCCAAATGTGGTTTCTTATTTCTCAAATCTTTTTTTTATAAATTAAGTTTTACTGGCCCATATCCATGCCTACTCATTTATGTATTACCTATAACTTCTTTCAAGCAACATTGGGCAGAGTTGAGCAGCCTTGAAAAACACTGTCTGGCCCACAAAACCAAAATTATTTATTATTTGGCCCTTTTCAGAACATTGTTACAGACCTCTGTTCTGAAGCATTAATGCTCAGAAAATAATCACCTGGAGAAATTGTTAAAAATGTCAGTGTGCTACAGGAAGAGCTTTCCATGGATTCGGAATAGCACATATGAGGTGCTAAGACCAGAAAGAGATTTGCTCGTTCATGGTACTGAAAGGTGTTTGGTGGTGCTGGAGCATAGAGGACAAGGGGATGACACATTATATGGTACGCTTGCAAAGATATCTGGACACTATTTCACTTGTTCAAATATAAAATTATACGAATACAAACAGAGGATGTAAAGTAAAGAAAGCAATATGAATATATTCATATTTTAAAAGGACCCCGAAAGCTGCATTTGGTAGGGAAGAAGTTGGGGAGGGTCAGGAAAGGACCCAGCATGACCAGTGGTGATTTCTTCATGACCTGTTGGAATACCAGTGGTGATGACTTGAATAGAATGTTCCAAGCCACATATGCTGACAAACTCAGTTGTAATTCAAGGGAAGAATTACAAAGTATAAATTTTGGGCAACAAAGAAATCTTCACAGAAGATGGTAGAAGTATGAGACCTTAAAAGATGACTGGACTGTGGATACCCAAGAAAAATCAAGTAGTTTCTTTCTCCCTTACCAATCTAATTTAGGAAATGCTTTTTGAAAAAAAACATAGTAAGTCGGCAATACTTCTTTATAAAAATGCTTGATATGGTCTTTACTTGACAAAACAGCCAACATCGTATCAAGATTACGCCTGCACACAGTTTGGAATGTTTTCTCTAGCCCACTGAATTTTGCTTTAGGGGTCTGCCGTTTTGAGTGTTTCATATTAATCCATCTTCAATAACAATTACAAATGGAATGTTTACTTTACTTGATAGCATAGTTCTTCTGGTTGGCTGATATTTGTTATTCTTTATTTAAAGCCTGTTATTAGGAAATTCCTTGCAATGTTGAATTTTTGAACATTTTATTCTAAAATGTTTTAAGCTTCATACTGTGGACTATAGGTGCGTGCACATAGGGATGTGAAAACACACCCATACACGGTAGAAGAGACATTTTTGTCTTGAGAGGAATAATAGGAATAATGCTCTCTATTCAATACCATCAACTTGAGTCAAATAAATTCTAACAGTAAATGCAATTATTGACCCTTTTCGGATTTAGCTCTGTATGTTGAAATATGGAGACATTCACAGCCAAACAAGGGGTGCATCTACTATTTTGCTGCTCTTTCTTCTTCCTTCTTGTCTAGGATAAGCAACACCACCTTTTATGATTTGGTCATGTATTTTAAAGGGATAGCCAAGTAGGATACATTTATACCTTATGGAAAGGAAATGTAGCCTGTGACATCATATGAGCCCCATGAGTGATTTATTTCAAGGTAGATGACAGATATCCTTACAGGATGCTTTATTGATGCTTAATAGTATCAAAATTTGGGAAAAAGTTAGCATTCACAGTCTAGCATAGTCCGGTGTTTCACAGAGGGAAGAAGAGACATGAAGGAGTTGGGAATAGTAAGTGAGGCTGTTTCATGGATGCTGCTGACCTGTCTGGGTCCCGAGGCTCCCTGCTGAACATGTCTGTGCATTGGGATGGGTGGAGGCTGCTCCCAGTCCCTCTTGGCAGCCATGGTGAGAAAGGAAAGGAAGGTTGAGGAAGGCCACGTTGGAAGGTACTCATTCCATGTGAGAAAATGGTAACTGGAAATAGCTTTTGTCCTGGCCAAAGGACGCACCAAAAGATACTGGGTGAGTGTCATAGTTACTGCCAGGAAACATCTGGCGTAGTCAGGAAACGGATGGAATTTGAACATAGGCACATTTGTGGTGATACTAGGTTGGAGTCCAAAAATATGAAGAAATTTCAGCTTTTGGGAGGGGAGCTATCATTGAAAAAATAAGAAAAGAAAATATCTAATAACCTGTGTTCTTTTTCTTCCTCATGATTTTCAGCAAATAGTCTTTTTATTTTATTTTACTTGGACAGGGCATGCATCAGGTATATTATGAATGCTGAGATAGAAGACTCAAGAGAATACATTTCTAGGGAAAGGCCAAAGAAAGAAGCCAACCAAAGTCTTGGAAGAGATATCTCAAACTTAGTTTTTCTGCAAAACTGTTATCAGGGCCCACTTGGGAAATGGCAGATTAGATGCCTAATTAACATATGGCCCTGTGGTTATACTTCATGGCTACCCTCCAGTAGGGAAGAAAACATCTTCTTCAAAGTATTTTAAAGATTGCTGAGTCAGATAAGAGACTTTTAAAAAGGATTAAACTATCCAAAGTCAGAGAAGCAAAATGTAGATTAGTGATGAGGTGATTTGGATGCCTTCACATATATAGAAAGCAGTGAATTATCAGGGAAGCATCAGAGGCAATTTAATAAGTCAGGAGCCAGAAGCCCCCATCTGGGGAAGTTCGCATCTTCCACTAATTTGATGTATTCCCACACTGTACTTCCCCTGTCTCCCTCCTCTCAACGCCCCCCACCCCTGCCACCAATAAACAGCTGTGTTACACCTCATGCATTCATCTGGGAGTACCTAAGGGGTGGAACAGGAAAGAATAAAATGAATAAGGGGTGTGATAAGACAATAGTTATCTTTAAAGAGCAATATCAGCATTTCAGTTTTATCACATAAATGTCTAATTTCTGAAGCTATAATCACTATTGCTATTATTTTTTATAAAAGAATATATTGAAGCCAAAACCAGCAGCAAGAACATAATGTATGTAAATAATGTAGTTTTTTCCATGTCTTTTTAGGCACTTTATGTAAGTAGTATGCACTTTCAGAATAAGAGACGGTCTTTAAGTGGGCAGAAGCAGGGCTATGGTGGTAGTTTGTATCTGGTAAAAGTTTCTGTTGTGAATGTTACCCAAGCTTGGAAGTTGAAAGGGCCAGACTCTCAGCCGCCAGGTGAAAGCAGTTCCAATCGCTGATGGAGCCATAGGAGTGAAATGCACAAGAGTAGAATGACCCAAATGAGACTTTACAGTTAAGAATAGAAAGGAAGAGAGAGTGTAACAGGCCTTTTCCCACTCTGAACTCAAAGAAAGCTGCAAGTGAGAGAGAACATTCTCAGAAACTAGTGTGAATCTGGGTCAGCACCTCCATGGTGGGACTAGGATTTTGGAGGTGATAGAGGGTATCGTGGGTAAAAGTAAAATTCAGCCAGGATAGAGTTTTCTTTTAAATCATGGACTCCTGGAGAACAGGGCCTCTTTTTCCTCCTAAATCCTCTTAATACCAGACTTCATTCACTGCCTGAAAGACACAAAGTGCCTAGACAGTGTTGTTGAACTGATGCTCTTGTAGAACCTGGCAGAGAGATTCATAAATACTCCATGCGGACATCTGTGGAATGCACGCAGAGGAGAGTGGTCTGAGCCTGCTGTCGTCTTCTCTTTGCCTCGATTTCCTCTTCCGTAAAGTAGAAATAACACAGCTACCCGGAAAGGCTGATAAAAATAAGACTGTGGTCAGAACTGACAGGTAGTACAGCAACATCCTTTCCTTCCTTTTTATTCTTCTTCTGTTCAGGATCTATTAGAACTTACAAGGATTGTTCTGATGCAGACTTATCTGGGTTTACATGAGAAACGCCAAATACGAAGTGGTGTTGGGTAAGGTCCAAAGCATTCACAATCCAGTCCATCTGTCCCTCTTCACTGAGGCTGCATCCTGTGGGTAAGGTGGCCTGGGGCCTGGGGAGGATGCTTGAGGGGACAGGTGCCAAAGAGACCAATAATTCTGTCAGGGGGCTGAGGAGATACAATAGGGCCTGAGGGCACAGAGCCAGTAGCTGGCCTCCCCCAGAACATGGCCACCACACTGCCAGTCATCAGCCCTGTTGTTCTTGCTCCTACTCAGCAGGCCCTGGGGACTTCCCTTTTTGTTTGGTTTGTGTTTGTTAGTTGGTTGTTTTGTGAAATTGGGCACAGGGAACTTGGTTGAAGCAGCACTCTGCGAAGGGCTTCCTTTGACCCGGTTTGCAAGAGCAGCCAGTTAGCACCACCCAGTCTGGGCTCTTGGGAGGAGGCAGTGTAATCAAGTGTCTAAGCACCGAAACTTGGATCAGACTGACCAGGCCAGCATCTCCGCTCCTTCACTGCCTGGTGGAGTGTGTAGGCGTGCCCCAGCATAACGAGCTTTAAGGGAGTCAGTGATGAGACATGCCTGTCATCAGATGTGGTCCAGTTTCCTTCGCTCACCTCCCTCTGAAGGCGGCTGTAAAAGGCTTTAAAATGTCACTTGGGTTTGAACCCTGGCTCCTACACTTACCTGCTTAGCTACCTGGGAAGGAAGAAACAGTCCTTGAATCTCTCTACGTTTCAGTTTTCTTAAAGGGAACTAATATTACCTGTTGGAGGGTTAAACAAGATACGGTTTGTAAAACACCTGTCACATGGTGAGTTTTCAGTAAATGCTAGGTATTATCATTATCCTTTTAGCTGGGAGCATTATCCCAGCTAATCTCAACTTGATAACTTTTTTTTTTTCCCAGAGCTTTGCTAAATGCTGCTCTTTTGAGTGAAGTCTTCCATTCTCATTTATAATACATTGAATTTTACCCCTGTCCAGCACTACCCCATCTTTTCCTCTACCTTATCTTTTCCTGTGGTGCTGTTCACAATGGCAAGCTAATTCATTTATCCATCCATTCACCCATTCATCCAATCTATTCATTTCTTCATCCAGGATGCATCATCTATCATCCATACAAATATCCTTCATCATCCCTCTTTCCCACCATCCCTCCATCCAGCCATTATCCATCCATCATCCATCCATCCTTCCAGCTAGCTAGTTGTTACAGCTATCTTATTTGCATCATCTCTCTAGAATATAATTTTAAATAGAGTAGGCATTTCATCTGTTTTTTACTGCTCTGTTCCAGCACCTAGAACAGTGCTTAGTACTTAGCAGAGACTTAATATTTAATCACTTAATAAAGAGTATTTTCATTGTTGTGGCTGTTACTCTTTAAGCTGAGACTTGGTAGCAACATAAGACTCAGTTCGGAGTCCACTCGTCCACCAACCTGAGAGCTGTTATGTTCTTGAATAGTTGTATACTTTTTGCTGCATTGGGATATGTGGGATTGTTCAAATAGTGTGGTGTATCATCAGACCCGCCTTCAGAACTGAAGCACGCAAACACTAATTCCTCCAGCTACAGGGAGAGTTGCCTCTTTGTGACTTGACCTTGGCTGATGAGAATTGCTTTGTCCAAGGCCAATGCCTTTTTTACAAAAAGCAACTCATTCAGTGACTTGTGGATGCTGTCATATAAAGACCTGACCCATTCATCCCAATTCAGGTAACTCCAGTCCCTGAGAGTTGGATGAGCCTGTTACTGCTGCATTCCAATCCAGCTGCATCTGTTGCTTGGCCCTGCCTCCTGCCACATCCTGTGTGTGTGCTGCTCCTTCATAAAGTTTGCACATGTAAGTCTCCATCTCAGAATGTTTCCACTGGGGTGTGAGCGACCTTTTATTACTACTTGTAGAAATAGCTCTTGTTTGCAAATGCAAATGCCCAAACTGCAAATCACATAGAGACCCCATCATATGATTTCTCAGAGATCAGAAGGATCATGTTCCATCCCTTCCTTAGGTTAGAAAGAGTAAATTGTTGGCTGTGGTCCAAATTAAGAATGTTTCCACTAAGCACTATTGTTTATTTCATATGGCTTCCTGTATAACCTTCCTCATTCCTCAAGTCAATTCAGGAGTGTGATTCTATCTAAATATACACCTATATCATCAGACTTAGAAATAAGTTGAATTATTCCATGCATCTTTCTGTTCTTCTCTTTATCTGATATGTCTTGAAAACTTGTCCATGTTCATTCATACACATCTCCCTCATTCTTTTGTAAGACTCAGTAGTACAGCTGCATAGTTTACATACAACCATCTACTCATTTAATGATTCAACAAATATTTCTCAAATGCTTCCAAAACCAGTATACTTTTTCAGCTTTGAATAAGAGTGGTGATGTCTGTAGTTTCAAGGAGAAAAGAGTCTAGTGAGTCAATGAGAAAATAAACAAGAATGCAGATAGAAGAATAGGGTGTGTTCAGAGAGGAGAAAGTGTGAAGACATGGAATGGGATGAAGGATAGTGAGAAGAGGCTGGAAAAAGACACAGCAGCAAAACAGGTTGGTCAGGGAAAAGGTGACTATAAAGTGGTATTCAAAGACATGGAACAAGCCAGACACAGGAAAACTGTGGCAGTAGGCACTTCAAACAGAAGCTAGAACAGTGCCAGTTATCAGAGGCAGGAGTGACTATGCCTTTTTCAAGCACCAAATGGAAGCCAGCTTGCTTGAGCTTGAGTTCAGCAAGTATAAGTATGTTCACTGAGGGGAATGGATCTAAAATATAATCTAGCCTCAGATAGAAGATTCTCATGGTATTGTCTGTCTCTGAGAAATGCATTTGGAAATTCATTATTCAGTTAAAAATTAGTAAGCATTTGCAATGAGTGCAGCATGAGAAGATAAGCAAAGTTGACATGACATCTGCCTTCACTGAGCTTACGGCCAACAGAAGCAATAGAGCCTTAAAGACATTAAGTAACACAATAGATACGTGATGTTTTGAGCATTGCATTTACAAAAAATTCCAGCCCCTTAACATAAACCTCTTTCCCTTGAAATTCGTAAATTGTCTAATTCCATAAAAATAAATAATAGTAGGATCTCATTGATCTTTTATTTTAACCACATGCTTAATTCTCATTAATCACCATTATACATTTTTATTATATGTTATCTCTGTTCCCATTCATACTATGGTACAGTTCCAAATAAAATGTTTTCCTTCCCTACTTCCTTGAATTCTAGAAAAATGACTTCTCTGAAGATAACAATGAACATTGAAATTCATAAATTCTCATTTGACTTAATAGGTCCTCAAGTGTCCAGTGCATAGGGCCTTATTGCCATTCACAATTTAACATTAGCTCATGGTATTAACATCACTGATAAAAGTTTAGCAGTGTGTCTGCTGTTTCCCCATTACTAGCATTGTCCTTTAATCATGTCTTTGCTTGGAGTACCGTCACATCACCTGGTGTGCTCCCTGCCCAACTGGTAATAGATAAACTTACTGGGGGGGAGACACCAGGCAGAGTGGAGTTGCAGAGTCAGAGGGTTCTGAGTTGGGAATCTCTTCTTGTGTTGATTCAATATGTGGCTTTGGGCAAAGTTCATTTATTAGCTGAGCCTTGCAAAATGGACCTAAGGTTCAGGATCAGGGTGAGGCGAGTGAGGCAGTTACTGCAGGTACAAAATTTAAGAGGGTACCCAAAAATCAGTAGTGAAGATAAATGATATTTTATTGCAATCTATAATAGAATTCCAAATTAATACAAATGAGACACCATGAAAAAATGTCATAATTTAAAATAAAGATGGCATCTGACCAGAACCAGCGTAGGGGAAGGTGTGAGAGCCCAAGTTGTGCAGCTATAGCCCACACCCTTAAACTTTTCACCTGAAGCTTGTGCCTCAGTTACTCACCCTAGCTATGTCTGTAATTAGACTAGTAATGTTATATGATAAATCTTTTATGAAAATACGTTTTGATAATTGATGTAAAGAGTCTCCCATAGCAATTTGTACCCACTAAGATATTCCTCTCTCCCTATTTTTCATATTTAACATCCTAATTGGCCTCCCCCATGTGACACAAAATGGGGGACAAACCAAAAGGAGGCCTGCAGTGCTATGTACATCTCAGCCACCCTCCTAAGCCTTAGAACTTTGGTCTGGCTAACTGTGAGATGCTTCTAAGTGCTTTTCATTCATATGAATCTCTCCCTCTCTCCAGCACAATGCTGGCAGCACATTTATTTACTCTCTGCCACAAAACCACTGCAGTCTTAGGTTGGGATGCTTTCTGGCTCCGTGAGACTTACCCAGACATCATCTAGATCTATGACTTGAGACTCTTCCCATCAGTCTCCCTCCCTTGCACAAAGCAAGGCATCATGCACACTCATCATCTCGAATCCTGTGCCAAATTCTTCCTTTATGTGCTCAATTTCAGATCCATTGGCCATTTGGGCAAGAGGCCTAATATGAAATCCTAAGTATCTTATTGGCACCAGTTACCCACCTGGTGCTGTTGCCAACCTGCTCTGCCCTCTGTGATCTCCATACTCACAAGTGTGAAGACGTGCGCTTTCTAAGCTTCCAAGAGCCACCGTGCTCCTTCATAGTCAGACATCACATTCAAACTCAGAGAACCCTTCCCATGTTCCCTGGCTTACTGAAGTGTGATGAGATCAAACAGGAGGCCCAGGAAGCTGACCAAATCCGTCACTTGGACAGGTGGGAGTGCCAGGACAGCGTGATGATATTTCATGGAGAGATGGCCCTAAATGAAAAGTCGGTAATGAAACTGGAGGGAAATAGAAGAGAGGTAGATGATTGCTAGGTTCTTTCCAGTGGAAAAACTTTAAAGTTATAATAAAGCCAAGAGTAAATGCTAAAATTAGAATTGAAAGAAGACATTATATACTGGACACATGATTGAAGAACTTACTGAGTTAATTGAGAATTTATGAATACCAAGTAGTCGTTGGTTTCTTCAGTGAAGTCATTTTTCTAGAATAGGTTCAGAAATAAGAAAGGAAAACATTTTATTTGAGACTCTGTAATAGTATTAATGGAAACTTTCAGAGACAAAATCTAATAAATGATGTATAAGGGTGACTGATAGGATTTTAAAATGTGATTAAAATAAATTCAAACGCCAGTGAGCTCGTACTCCTGAATTTGTTTAGTTTTACCTGGATCCAGGTTATTGCTGCGGTACATGGTTTCCCTTCTGTGCACAGAAGATGACTGGCGTATTGCTTACTGAATCACTGTTGTTCCGAGTTAGGCCATCACCAGTTTCCCAGGCCCCTGAATAAGGAATCTTCTACCAGAGATAGACATACAGACACAGAGATGATCATGGACTTCGGAGTAAGACTCACGTGACTTCAAGTTTTTATTAGCAGGGCGAATTCATGCACCCTTCTTTAACTTCTGAGCCTCAGTGCTCAAAACATGTCAAGTGGGGAAAATGTCTACCCCAACCCACTCTGATTTTATCAAATAAGCTCTCTGCAGCAGTTCCATTTTAACCTTAACATTTGCAGAAATCCATTGATTCAAGCAACAAGTCAGAATTGAGAACTTGCGCTAACTTAGACACAGCTCCTGCTCTCAGACAGTCCAGAGATGAGCAGGTAAGACAGACAAATAGACAAACACTAAATAAATAAGGAACTGGAGATAGAAGATGAGTGTGAGTGGAGAGCTATCAAAACCCTGGAGAAGCTTGGTCTGGGAAGTGGATAGCATAAGAGTAGGCTTCCCAGAAGAGGTGCCCTCTGAGCTGGGTTAGAGATTAATGGTTAGCAGAAGAGAAGGAAAGGAAAGTGTAAGAACAATATGTGAATTCAGAGGCATTATTTCTCTTCCTGTTGCCACCCATATACCATAAACCATGTGGGGGCTTGCAGTCCCTCGACAGTCTTTAATTTTAGTCCTCTCTGTACTTTAACTTGAATCCACTTTCTCAACAGGGAGTATAATTTGGAAAGCATCACCCATCCCCAGGGGTTTGTAGCATACAGAGAAAGGTGAGCCATGTGATTCTGAGGGACCCACCAGAGTGTGACCCTGTGATAGGGAGGACCCAGGGATGGGAATAAGGCCTGTACCTGGGGACATCATAAATAAGAGTGGCTGCTTTGAATCACACTGCTTGGAGACAGCAAATCTGGGACAGACCCTAGTTCTTCAGATCCTAGAGGTCACCTCTGTGACCATAATGCTAGCTAAGTAGGAGCAGTGATCTGCTTCCACTGTTAGTGATTATTAACCCCACAGACTAGAATTAGTAAGGAGGCACTTTTACTGACTACTGTTGTGTTGAAATACACAGGTTTTCATGCTTACATTTCCTGAGGCCAGGTATGCAGACTGTTAACTGTTGCGCATAGGGAACTAACACATAGTAGTCTATCCCACAAAGTATGGCCTACTTGCATCACAATTTTCTACAGTTTCATCTTAAAAGCGCTTATTTGTGAATCTCTCCTTAAATGTCCCAAATCATTCTCCAGGATGGAAGGGCCTGGAACCTTCATTTTAAAAAGTTTCTAAGTACTTCTTAGGCTTAACCAAGATAACCACTATCATAGGGACTCAACCATGGAAGGTGGAGTGGTAACTGATGAAATTGTGCCCCCCTTGTGTTTTAAGAACTTTATGATAATCGGAAGACCCACCAGAAACTCAGGCAGGATGCAGCAGGTAGACTCCTTGGGTGGAACATGGAACACAGAGGGAATGAGAAGGGGACTGTCCACACAAGCTGGATATGTCAGTGAGCCACAGGAGAGCCTGGGCATCAAGGGTGGAGTCCAAGCACTTGTCCCAGTAGATGCCTGGCAGTATATCCCAGTGGGGGGAAATCAGTAGCCTGTACCTAATAGCATATTTGGCAACATGAAGACTTTAGTGGGGTCATTAAAGCAGCCCTCAGGGTTCGACCTCGTTTGTCCTCTCCTATGTGCCTGGCAGTTTAGCGGCTCCAACAACAGTTCCCTACTATGTGGTGGCTGCACCAAGTCCACTTTGAGTAGCTTTGACATAAGTAGTCTGGTGATGTGGAAGAGTGTACAAGACAGTCACTCTAGAGAACACACACCATTTTCAGATCCTGTGCCAGTTAAAGGAAAATTTGTTTTCTCCAACACACTTGGTCCTGAGGCATTCTGGGCCATCAGTGACAGTTAAATATGACAGGAAATCAAGGACTTTGGTTATATCGGTTCGCACGTCAGAAAGACTGAGTTTGAATCCTGGCACCACCAGGATCTTTTTTTTTTCTTTTTCTTTTTAAAGAGGAAGGAGGGCAGGCAGGCAGCAAGCAGGAAGGAAGACAGAGGAAGAAGCAGCATTTTATTTATTTAGTTGTTTACTTTAGTTGTTCCCCAGGCCCTATATCCTGGACCATGAATCCTGATCGTTGTATTGCATGTAGACTGTGCCCCAGGCGTGGGCTTAACAGCTGAGCCACCAAGGCATACCCACCATGATCTTTTGACTTTGTAAAAGAATGCTAACACCAACCTCAGTGGGTTATGCGGACCAAATGATAAAATCTATGCATATAAAGAATCAGTCCGCTGCAAATGCCAGTTAATGTTAGACTCATAGTCTTCCAAAATAATTAATTTGTTCTAAATCAGCCATGACAGTCTCCCTGAGAGGTCTATCTAGTCATGTTAATCCCAGAAGTTTCTCCGTTAAGAGACTGGAGGTTAGAATGTACCAAAATCCAGGCATCTCTCTGTATCTTTTTTTAATGTGGTTATTCCTCTTCATGGATTTGTCTTTTCAACTGGAGGCTCTCTGGGTCTTTAAGGAGGAAAGAAGAGTTGGAGGAGGGAGAGATGGGAGTCAGTTTCACTTAGTTAATTTCAGACTGGAAGGGACAGATCACATCTTCCCGAAGCCAGCCGCCCAGAACTGGTAACATGGCTACCCCTAAATGCAAGGGTGCAGAAGTGAGGGTGGTGGATGGGAATGACTGTCACTCTCTGCCACACTTGCTTTCATCATCAGAATCAAAACAAATTCTCTGCAACACCATGACTTTTATCTTGCTATCACCCTGCTTGCTGTCTTATCTTCTACCATCTTTTTTTTTCACCTTTTTTTTAATACTGGTAATTTTCTAGGAATACCATGAACTGTCACACATCTAGTCGTTTGCTATGATCTTCCCTCTGACTGGTGCCATCCCTCTACTCGTCCACTGAACAACATCCTATTAATGTTTGAAGTCTCAGTCACTTGGAGATCTCTTTTTTAGGGATGGTGAAATTTTGTTACAAGAGATGTTACTAAAGGATGTTCTGTTGTTTTCACACACTCACACGCTGCTGTTCACTCCCACAGGTGGTGTTTGAGCCCAGAGTCTTCACCATCATTAGTTTAGGCCATACTTCACAGTGACCTTAATAAAAATTTAAAGACCATATAACATACATTATCCTGTAGGTGTGTTAATTAGTCTTATATATGACATCATCTCTGCTCCTGGGATTTTTTATGGCTGTCATATATCTCAAAGGAAAGACTGAACTATTCTCTACATGACTACATAAAATTCTGTTTAGTTTTCCAGGCACGATAAAGGAAATATATCCTCTGAAACATCACTATCTGCTTATAATAGCAAAATAATTATAGAATAGTATTTACAATGGTTATAGAATAATATTTATGCTTCAAATATATAGTCTTAAATTATCAAATTATTTTTTTCATAATTAAAACTAGACCTGTAGTCAGTTTCAACCATGTTTCATTGTCATTTTAGAAGCTTTAACATTTTGAAGACTCTAAGCTTTATGTATAAGCACATGCTAAACATACATATGATATTGTCAACTTTTGCCTTTAGCTCATCATGGCAGATCTCTGAAAAATTCGGTCAGCCTTCCTGATGTTTATTCAGCATGAATATGTGGGCATGGAACTGTGTTTTCCAGTGCTCTTGGCATTGTGGAACTTTATGAACATGGCCTTTACTTTTCAAACCCAACTTGAGTTATATTGAAAGAAAGAGTACAACTCAACAGAGATTCAGATTTTGAAAATCACTTTCATGTTATTTCAGATCTGAAGAGCGTCATTAGAAATGTACACATTTACCAACTCTGGATTTAGTATGCACTATGTCCAAAGGGTAAGGTCATGTACAATTAAAAGATACTTATTTCGTCTGGTTCATATCAACTTGACCTGCTTTTTTGTTTTCATTGTAAGTTCCTCAAGACAAAGAAAGAACTGTCTCTGCCCTGTTGGTGTGAACCTTCTTGTAGCACCTTGAGTGTATTAAACATAATGATTTCCCGAGGGTATGAAAATAATTTAACCAACAAAATAAATGCAGTCCTCCTTCCCACTGAGAATTTTAACATATGTTCCTCATTATCCAAAGAGGTGATACAAACAGAACACATAATTATAGAGTTAAAGAGTTTGGAGGAATGTATGGAAGTCAAACAGTGTCATATATTACCCTTAGGGTTCAAATAAGTGACATGGAGGATTAGTTGGCAGTATCTTCATTTGGATCCTACAAGGCTGCAGTTTCCTTGAAGGCAAAGAACCTGACAACAGGCGTTCACTAACTTATTCTCCAAGTATTCATAAAATGCCCGCTCTGTACAGCACTGACCTAAGAAAATAAAAGTTTAATTAACATTTCTACTTCCTATAATCCAGTCAGATAGGTTAGAGGCGTTTTCTAGTGGTGGTAGAGAATTTGGCATGCTTTCATCTTCTCCTATGATAGCCAGTAGCACAAGGTGGTAAGAAGCTAGCAGCATGCGATGCAGCTCATGAATCCAAAATCAGACTGATGGCTACAACTGAAATGACCCTTGCAAGTAGCATGTGCCTTCTCTCACTAGACCACCCATAGGTGTTATCAGAAAACATCTCCACCAAACTGACTCTGTTGACTGAACCAGCGAGAGGGGACGAGCAGGTGTCAGGGTGACCTCATGGCTCCAGATCAGGTCTGTCCTGCCCCAACATATAAAATTCATTGACAATGTAATATTTCAGTAGTAAGACAAAGAAGTATAGCATGACTTTTATGAAGTATTGGGAAGCACAGGGAACAGAATGCCAGAAAGTGGGCTTCTTAAATTTGGTTTTAAAGTTCCAAGGAAAATGCATTTATTTAGACCATGCGACTATCGCCAAGGTTGAGATTTAGTGCACATCCTGTTGATGGGGGTGAGCGTGGGGAGGGGATTGCCAAGCAGTGGAAACAAGGCGCTGGAACTTGTTAATGAATTAAACCCTATTGATTGGTGGGGGAAAAGGTTTATATTTGAAGACTAGTAGAGAAGCCCCGAAAGGTAGAAAGCCCACAATAATTAGTTTGAACAGTTTTTGTTGTTTGTGTTTTAGGTATCAGATCAATAAAGCAACATTAATAATTAAAGACTAGGATAAATATACCAATTCCAGATTAGAGCTTTGTGCTTTAAATTGCCTGTGCCAAGCCTTTTTTTTTTTATAGGCTCTAGTCTTTCCAGATGTACTGACGGGCTATAATGTGATTTCTTAAGCTATGGATTTGGTGAGAAATATGAGGTTCTTGTAGATGAGGGCTGTTGAGAGGTCACAGAGCAGGTATCTGGCAGGGTTAGAACATGAAGGGATAGTTATGTTTCAGTGAAAAGAGATGATCCCTTTTTTTCCCATCCTTCAGATTCAGCTCAGTGGCTCATAAAACAATGAGAACTAGAACTTTCTGTTCATTAAAGGCTAACTTACAGAGAAGCTTGAAGAGAAGGGAATGTCTGATTAAGACGTGATTGGGAAGTGCTAGTGGAACTCATGTTGTGTGGCATATGGGGGATGCAAAGGCAATTTATGACCGGTGGGAAGGAATTAGGGAGCATTACCAGATGTTAGACAAGGGCTGACTTTCCCCAAAACTGGGAGAATGCATTGAGAATTAAAGACCAAATGTGCTGGTGGTGAGTTTTTAGTCCAAGGCAATGTGTACTGATTTTGGCTCGCTCGTCGGGCTGGAGCATAGTAACTCCCATCAGGACAACATGCATAGGGACAGTCTCTGTCCTCAAGCCAGTCCTGCCGGAGGCAGTGTTTCCTGGCTGAATCTCCAGAGGAGCTTTTCCCCGGGGGAAGAAGCTGACTATGTTCCACATAGGTCTGGCCTCAAGCCAGGTACATCTCATACTTAAAAGACACACCCACATCCAGTCCTACTTTATCTCCTTCCCATTCTTTCTGACTCTCATTTTCTGGTTTAATTCTCTCATTGTCCGTTTGTTGTTGTTTTCTGTGAGCAACATCTCAGTTGTCTGTTCCTCTGTTTCTTATTCCACTACTGTTTGCTTCTCAAGACATCTCATCTCTACAAGGTCAATCCCTTTGTTTCCCTCATTCTCCTTCACCTCCTCTAAGTTAGTGGTCCCTAGTTTTTCTGTGATGTCTGTACTCTTGGTTTTTTCTGACTATGCGTTCTATTAAATTCAATCACAGCTAGGAACATTGCAACTGGGGTTTTCTTATATGAACTCCTGGAATCTTCAGTTGAAGATAATTTGAAGCTCATGACACCAATGTTTCCTAAAAATCACTTCACACATCTGTCCCTGTTCCCCCAGCATGATAGGCGTCTTTCAAAAAGTTTTTTATTATTCTACTGTAAGGGATCATAAAATGCCTTTTGGAGAGTTACATGGCTAATGATTAGTTTAACATTTCCTAAAGTGACTTGACCAAATTATCTATGACAATATTTTGAGGAGCACTTTGAGAGATGGAGATTTAACCAATGTTTGTTAATGATGTCATTCCCTCTTCAACGTTCCTGTATCATCATCCCTCTTCAATCAATGTGCTAGTGAAACAGCGCACAACTCCCAAGGGAAGCTGGCTCCACTGCGAAAAGTAATGGTTCACATATTGTACTTTGCATTTCTTCACTAGTATTAACACCTTTGCTTTTCATTCTGCTACTGCTTGCTATGGATATATGATATGTCAAGAAAATTCTTGTGTTTCTCTTCAGCCTTTAGTTCAGCGTGTTTTCTTTCATACCAGGTACTGCCCTCCTTTTCTTGATAGATACTAGATACACTCCTTTTTCTGAGGTCCATCAGTGAACATTTTTTCTACACATTTTTATCATGTTCAAACACTCCTGATTTTTTTTTTCCTTTTTGCAACCCTCAGCCCCAAGTCCCTAGCCCCAGTCCACGGCTCTCTTTCCTCACCTGGGCTTGGCTGCCTGAGCTGCAGAGGGGACAACACTCCTGGCAACTGTAAAGGCAAAGCAGGGTTTCTTTCTTGAGCACCTTCTCTATCTGAAATTTCCCGAATTTAAACAATATTGTGTTTATTTCAGTCACATTTTCAGATCTTGAGAAATTAATTTTGACTATTTTCAAAACACTGATCCACAAAGGGAGACTCCTTTCCTGTATCTGTCACAAATCCTAGTTTTTCTTCCAGAAACCCAAACTTGTTTAAAAACAAAAGTATGATAGACTGTTGTCAGTCTATTAAATTATACTGTCTCTACTCTGCATACCTGGTCCTACTTAATTGGTTTAATAATCATGTCTATTTTTCTTTCCAATCTTGATAGTTTTTTCTTAGAAAAAAGCATCTAATACTGCTGTTTCACTGCACACATTCACTTTCGTAAATGTAGTTCCCTTTTGTAAAATCTCTTCTTATGTAAATTTCTTCATTTCTTGGAGCCTTAACATTCATGAACTGAATGTCACTGCACAAGTATTTAATTCACCTTATATCTGATATAAGTCTTCTGTGCCTTGGGCTTCCATTTGGAGTCTTATTTTCTATCCATAGTAGGTCTTCCTTTCCTCCCTGCTATCCTACCTTCTTCCTTCCTTCCTTTTTCCTTCTCCATCTTTGCCTCCCTCTCTTCCTCCTTTCCTCACTCTATCCCTGTCTTCCTTCCTCTCTTCCTATCATCAATCCCTCCTCTTTTTGCCCTTTTCTTCTTATCTTTTCTCCTGTAATAATAGTATATTCACTCAGTTCTCCTCATCTCTTCTTCAAACTACACATGATCTTCCTACAGCATAGAGAAGCCATGCTCTAGAATTTAAGAGACTCAGAGCTGTACCTCAGAAGACTTGGGTTCTTGTCTCAGTTATGCTTCTTGACCCCTGATCCGGTCTTGTAACTCCCACATTATCTCCCTAGAAGGAATTCACAGACCCTGAGCATTTATTATGTGCCAGACACAGTGGCTACAGAAAACTAAACATAGCTGCTATGTGTGTTTGCCTAGTTCTGTACTAACCACTTTTCATGACTCTCCTTATTTTCTTTATTCTTGTCAACAATAATCCTAGTAGATAAGCTATTTTATCCCCCCTTAACAAAGAAAGAAACACAGTGATCAGAGTTTTCCCACCTATGGGAGTAACTGATGGAGTTGGGACACTAAGCGAGATTCAGTTTTCCAAATTCCCATCAGGGAACCCCTCACCAATTTGAATTCCACAAAGCTGGAGGCTATCAGGAGGCACGAGTCAAGAAGGCTCCTATGAGCTATTAAGTTTTGGACATTCTGGGAGGAATGAAATTGAGGTGGTTCATACCGGTACCAAGTGGTAGCTCCTGATCCAGGACAAGGGACGTGACTACGTGACTTCTCGTCATGCCACACTGTGCTGCTTCCTTGGTGGCCTCCAGGAGAAAACTTGAAAACATACCCTTGTTTAAGACTGTGTAGGGTCCAAAGACATTAATAAGAATGTATAATTATGCTAAACGACATTGCAAATGTAAATGTCATGTGTCCATATTTCTTCTAAGGATAATTCATAACCACAAGGCGGGCGCATGCTTCAGTGGTGACGACAGCAGAACAATTCTTTACAACCAATTGCCGCCCTTTTTAGTAATTAACATATTCCATATAGATTGAAAGGTCATTTCTTACCCTCCTTCTCTAACAGTCATTAATATTTACCAAATAGTGTCGCATTGTTGGAAATGTCACGGGCTCCACAGCACAGGCGTGATTCCACACAATGATTCATGATGACTTAGTTCATTAAGAAAATTACCACTCATTTATTTGGATGCTGTATCTCCTCTGCTCTCAAAGAATTTTCTTTGATTAAAAGAGTGAATTATGTTGACTTGTTTCTATATTGTAGGTGGCTTCTAATTAAAATAAAAAGATAATGTGTCTTAGCCTTAAGTATATATATATCTGTTTCAGTGACCATTACAAGTTTCAATTCAGAAGTCATGGTGGCAAATCCAGTGCTGCTCAGAGCCGAGTGCTTTTTCCTTTTCCAAATCAGTTGCTTCTCATTATAGGGCATCTCTGTTAAACCTGTTTCTCTCACTCAGACTTGGGAGGCAGTCTGGAAACCCACTCTCTTTCTTCCCTGCATCCAAACCGTCACCACGTTCTTCCTATTTTTCTTTCAAAACTTTATTTAAATCTGCCCCTTCTCTCCAGCACCTTGACTCCTGTTCTAACCTTTCTCACTTTCTCTAACATAGTATTCTCCCAACTAGTCTCCTGCTTCATTCTACTCTGCACAGTACCAGAAAAGTGTTTTACAAATCATCTGTGATAAGAGGCTAGATGTTTTATCCTCAGTACATCCTGGACCAACACTGTGAAATACAAAAAAGGAGTTCAATAAAAATGTGCTCGGATGCTGCAGCAGTCAAAGTGCTGTGCATGTTCCTAAATGGAGTTTATGCTCCATTTCTGTACTCATTTCATCATGGTCTGATAACCAGACTTGTAGTCTGCCACTGATCTGAGGCTCACGTTTTGGGTGTCACTGAACTAGAGAGATTGTTTTAGAAAAAGAAAGAAATGTGTGTGTGTGTGTGTGTGTGTGTGTGTGTATTCCCCTGATGCTAACATCTATTAAAAGATAATCTAAAATAGTTAGGATCACCTGAGTCCAAACTGAACCAGTCTCTGTCCAGTTCCCTCCTAATCTATCCTCTGAGTTTGCAGCCATAAGCCACACTGACTTCCTCTCATGTCTTCAGAATGCTGAGTATCTGCTTCTCTCTCTCTGGAATGCTTTCCTTTCCAAGGGAATATAGTCCAGCCTTCTCCTATCTTCATTAGTTCTGATCTTAGATACCTCTTATGCAGAAAGACCCTGCCTCCACCTTCCCAACTACTACCACTGCTAAAATGTTATTCAGCTCTGCTTCCACTGAAACCAGGGTTCTCTGCTCACCCCCTTGAATCTGGGCAGTCTCTGTCCTGCTTGCCCAATAGAATATGTTGGAAGGGATATTGTGCCAGTTCGAAGGTTGGCCTTTTCCACTGACTGCTTGCCTTTTCTATCTTCTGGCTTAGATGCTTAGGAGAAGGCATCTGACTGCCCAGAAACTTCCATGCTATAAGGAGGTCCAGTCTAGCCACACAGGGAGGCTCCATTTATAAACAGATATCTGATCAGTCTTACACCAGGGAGATGAGTGAAGAAGCCTTTGACTCCCATCTCAACCACCATCTGACTGTATCCACACGAGGGATCCCAAGTTAGAACCACTCAGTTGAGTCCATCTACCCCAGATGTCATTATGTGTGGAGGTGATACCAGAAGGCCCTGTGACCAAAAAAATGGATGGGTCCTCTGGAGGGGTCTTGAGATCCCATCCCCTTGGGACCCTTTAAAGACCATACCTCAAAACTGTCCTGCCACCAGTAAGGGATGCAGGAAAACTGAGCATCCATCCACCAACTTCACCATCCTTCCACCACTTCTCACCATCCATCCACCAGCTCTCACCATCTATCTGCCGGTTCTCACTATCCATCCACCAGCTCTCCCCATCCATCCACCAACTCTTCCCATCCATCCACCAGCTCTCACCATCCACCTACCAGCTCTCCCCATCTATCCACCAGCTCTCACCATCCATCCACCAGCTCTTGTCATCCTTGGTTGGAGATCACTTGGAATGCACATTCTCTTAACACTACAGCCCATACAGCAAGCACACTCATGGAACTGGAGAATGACCTCAGGTACAGATATGCGGGCCACATGATCAGAAACCTCTGTGGAGGCCTATGAAGTGGAAGAAGGGGAGGCGGGAGCTGTAAGTTCCTAGGAACAGGAGACAAATCTGTGTCATTCCTGGCTTCATCCAAGGTATCTGATGTCAGCAGGGCCTTCAGTATATACTTGTGACACAAGTAAAGGATGGGAAAGAGCCCTCCATGTTATAACGATTGTAGCAATGCTCCGTATTCCGGAAGTCTCAGATTTTGCTGTTGACCTTAGTGAACCCCCTCCTCTTTCTGGGCCTTACCTACGTTGTGTGACGGGTTGCATTAGGGAAGAGATCATATTCCAACCTAAAGAAATTAGTTGTTTTCTACCAAGAAATGGAATGACTTTTAAAAAGAAATTGCAATTAATCGAATTATAAGAATTACATAGTGATTCTCTGTCTTTTCCAAAAAAAAAAAGGTTAATTATTGCATAAATTAGGTTACATCTACACAGCAGGATTATTTAGCAGCCATCAGAAATTAAGTGTTTTATGATATTGAAATCTAGGCATATATTATATGTGTAAATGTATGTGTATGAGTATATGTGAATATTATCTGGAAGAAATTAAAGAGTATCTGAGCTATCATTTTAGGTTGGTGGGATAATGGATGATTTTATTTTCAGATTTAAATTTATACCATCCAAATTGTGGATAATAGGCATGTACATTTTTATGATCAGAATTTGTATAATAAGTTGTGCATGTGTTTAAATGGTGCAAAGAAAAGGTAAGGAAATGCATTCAGGGAATCACTGTTCCCCTCTGACCTCATTTACTTGTTCAGGGAAGATTATAGCACTGTCCTCTTGCAGACCTTGAAATTCACACAAGATGAATAAAAAGTGCTACATAGAAGGTGGTTTTAGATGCATATTCAGGTATTAACAGTCCTGTATCTGTGCTGGAGTCTTTTCTCAGCATCTAGATCTCTAAACTGGGTATCTAAATAAGCAATTCACATCATGGTTATAAAGGTGAAAGGACATAATAGAAATATTAGTACATTTAAGAACAAATGAAGTTATGTAAGATAATGATGAACAGGCTTAGGAAACTATTAGTAGAATTTTTATAACACATAGTTTCAAAGGCAGGGAAATGATAGACTTACTTTATTTTGCCAAAGCTAACAACTATTCCCAGCGATACTTATGGGTACTCTCACTTCAGGAGACATCAGTGGTGGTGAGGGCACAGACTTGAGCTTAGAGAAGACAAAAGAGGGTGAGAAATGATTAAGTGTCTTCAGATATGTTAAAGATATGAACAAAAGAGCAGTCTCACTTTATGATTTATTATCTTAAGTGTCAGAGGCTAAACCGTACTGCCCCACCCCCATGCTTATGTTGGAGTCCCCACTCCAGTAGCGCAGAATGTGACGAATATTTGAGGAAGGTCTTTGAAGAGGCGATTAAGTTAAATGGGGCCATTAGATTGGGTGCTGTTTCTCTATGACTGTCATTTCTGCCTGTACCTTTCCTTTAAAAACAAAAAGCAAGAGGTGACAATAGGTGTGACCATTTGAAGAGGCACCGATAGGGCAGCCCTCTACACCAAAGAATGAGGCTTCAGAGGAGAGGAAAGCAATCCTGCCAGCCCTTGGTTTTGTGCTTCCAACCTGCAGAACTGTGAGAAAATAAGCTTGGATTGTTCAAGCAGCCCAATCTGTGGTACTCCTTTATGGCAACTCTAGAAAACTGACAGACGACAGTCATGGCTAATTCGTTGATTCATAATTCAACATTCATATAGGTGAGTATATAAGCCTCCAAGATAAGACACATTGTAGGTGTGTCTTAGTCTGAGTGAGCTGCAATAATGAAAGTATCATAGACTGGTGGCTTAAACACCATGCATTTATTTTTCCCAGTTCTACAGATTCAAAAGTCCAGGACAAAATGCCAGTGCCCTCAGTTACTGGTGAGGGCTCCCGCTTCCCTGGAGTCAGCCTCCTCCTCTGCGCTCACATGGCCCCTCTCTGTCTCCCTCTTTTTTTAAGGACAGCAATGGTTATTCCATCGCTTATTCCATCTTGGAAGTCCCATCCTCAAAATTGTATCTAAACTTAATTACCTTCCAAAGGCCCCACCTCCAAATTCTGTCACACTGGGCTAGCGCTTGAGCAGATGAGTATTGGAAGGGTGCAGACATGCAGAGATGCAAGGTGTTAGAACCGAATCCGGTAAAAAGACACCAGAGGAGGACGAATTTTGATTCTGCAGGAAGAATCGAAGCAACAAGAGTGTAACTATCCCAGCTCACCAGCCGGTGAATGTGTTTTGAGTGCCCACCTTTCTCTCAGGTGCTGACTAGATTGTTTCCGACTTCTCTGGATGTGGCCAAGCAGAGACAGGAGATAGACCCTGAGCAGTGCAGCAAGCAGTTGATAGCAGATGTTCTTTTCTACAGATGAGTGTGTAAATGCCACACGCTCTCCTGACAGTGTAAGCTGACCTTCCATCTAGAAGTGGGGTCTGTGTTCCTTTTCCTTGATTCCAAGTCAGCCTAGACATGCTGCTGCAGGACTTCCAAAGATACGTCATAAAAGCTGAAATCGCCTTTGCCTGATGCTCTGAGACCTGCACCGTGGGAGTCCTGAGCCAACACGTGAGAAGGTCAGCTTTGCTGACCCCGCCAGGCTGGAGAGCCTGTGTGGAAAGACCACAGAAATGTGAGCCCAGCTGCTCCAGCTTCTCTGTGATCAAGTCTTCCCAGCTCAGCACCAGACATGAGTGAGGACATCTGTGAGATGACTCCGGTCCCAGCCACCACTTGACTGCAAACTTACAAGGCACTCTTCGTGAGAACCACAGTTGTTAGAATTCCTGACCCACAGAAACTGAAAATTAGTGAGAATTTTGATTTTCTTGTAAGTTCTGGGGTGATTTATTCCACAGCAATAAATAACATAGCAGATTTAAACAGTGGGGGATGTGTAAACTGACAGATCTCTAAGTCAATTCTCATTTAAAATCTGCGCTCGCATAATTTCATTCATTACAACTAACGCAATAGACCAAAGGTTTCTGCATCGGCAAGCCGGCTCAAGGAGGAAGCCAGGGTCTTGGGCTTAATTCCACTACCCTCTCACTTCTGATGTCCTTAAAGGTGACTTGTAAATGTGTATTGTGCCTTTCATTTCATTTTGCCCTCTGTATACACATTTCTGTAACCTCATTATTAACAATGGCCAAGTAGAAATTCATCAGTGGAAAGAGAGCCAAGTTTTTAATTGATGATTGTGAAAGTGGACTTGGGACAGGGTCGCACTAAAGCATGTAGATGCATTGCTTTTATATGTTTTCCTACCACTGATCCACAAAAAGAGAGATATGCTCTATTTCTAACAATGCAAAAAAATTCTAAGGGAGGTAAACAGACACTTTTGTACCTTTTAAAATTATTGGAATTATGGGTTTTTTCTTCCTCATTGCATTAACTGCTTTGTGGATTAACTTGCCAAACTCACTGAGTAGTTTGGTACCACAAGAAAATTGATATACTATCTCACCTGTAATTCTCCATTTTCATCCATAATAATAATAGATTTCATAATTAAGGATGTAAGATTTTATATTGATTCTGTCAAAACAGAAAAATCCAAGACAGAGATCATCTGAGAAAGTTTCTAGGACATGACTCTCCACTTGTTCAGTTTGGGTGCGTCTGTGTGTGTGCACTCGTGCACATTGCAATAGCCATGAAAGATGCATTGGGGCAGTAGTTTAAAAACAAAACAAGTAGGCACATGTGAAATGTCATGCTCGTGAAATGTGCAGTCTAGTGGGAAAGAGAAATGCTAATTACATAAACAAACTTTTCTTAGACGCTGTGCTGAGGTGTGGAGCAATCACACGTTTCTTAGATGACTGCAGAATATGCTAGAACAACCACATTAGTCTTAAATGAAAATGAAAACTCTTTATGAGTTCAAGTCTACTCGCTTTTAGTCTTTCTTCCCCTTCCTATCAATGTTTCTCCAGCTGAATTAGCCTCCATTTCTCAAATGCACCAGACTATTTTCCATATTCTTTATTTTATAAATCTGATTTTGTCTGGAATAGTCCATTTCTCTTCCTAAAGTGTCCCTTCTCACTGGAAGCCCAACTCAGCTATAATGTTATTTTCAGCAGGAAATCATCCCAAAAGGATCTCACACTTTACCACATGCATTGCCCAATTCCTTTGCTATAGTTCTCATTATATTATGTTTGAAATGATCCTTTTACACATCTGATCTCACCTATTTTTCAGTCATTACAAAACCTAGAATGTTAGTAACCTCACTACAGGGTCTCGGATTAAACTGTTGTTTGTTTCTTTTTCTTTCGGGAGCCTGGCATAGTTCCTGGCACGCCGTTGATGCTAATATTTGCTTGACTAATGAATTCATGAGTGAATGCTGGACTAAATATGACTTTGAATACTTGTATATCTAGATTATCAAGTAAATAAAGAAATCTGGGGATCTCCAATTTGTAGAAACAGCAAAGCTGTCAACTCTTATATGATCAGCCTAACTAGGAAATTCAATTTCTGGAGCTTTCCAGATAAGTGGTATCAACAGGAAGAATAATAATAATTATTCATCAATAGATGAAGTTTGGAGTGTTGTATATAGAAAAATTTTAGCCAAAATAAAGACCCTTTAATCAAAGATCCTAAAGGCATTTTCCATACAACAGAAAAATATACTATCCCCTTCATAACCTGCATTTAATTCATGCGTTTGCTCATTCACTCACTTAAGTTTTTCATTCGTAGTGCTTTACTGAGCAGTGACTGTGTACCAGTTGCTGTGTTACATGCTAGACATCACCAGTGACTCAGTCCCTGCCTCTGTGGGAAAGAAGATCCTGCAAACATAGCATTACGACACTAAAGAAGAAATTACATATTTATCAAGTGCACGTAAAAAACTGTCTCTTTACCAAGACTTTCTTTTTCATGTCCCTCCTCTTCATTTTTCACTTTTTATTTTCCTTTCTTACTTCCTCTGATATGATTTAATATGGAAATCTTAAGATGTTTTAATAATTCCATTCATTTTATTTAAATTATTGTAACAAGTATCTTTTGAGTACTTTCACATCCAGTGGAGAAAATTTTTCAGTTACTTAGCCTAATAACTAGAGTAAGAAAATGTAATATTTTTTTGAATGTGGATAGCTGGAGAATTAGGGTTTCTGGCAGGACTAGTGGATGTAGTTGAATCATTTAATCTACTCTTATCTTTGGCAACCCTGCTTTGTTTACTTAAGGCTTCTCTAAATAGGCCCCACTCACTTGTATTATTTTACTAGCTATCAAATACTTGCTTCATTAGTCCATAGGCAATAAATCATAATTTCCTTTTGGACATTTATAATTACAGTAACTAAAATAAAGTTAGAAAATTTGAAAAAAGGTTTTTCTGTATCCAGGGAGACTGTAGCTACACATGTGTATGCATGTGCATAGTGTATGCATGTACATATATATGTGTATGTGCACACTCACACTTTTTTATTTTCCTTAGGAAAGACTTCTAACTTGACTTTGGGAAACATTGAGAGCATTGCAAAGTTTGCTCAAGCATTATCTCTAGCTGATTGATGAAGAAGTCATCAAGAGGAAAGTGTTCTGGTGATAAACATGATCTGGTTTGTAAGTTTAGTGTCTGTCAGTGTCAGAAGTTACTTTGCCACTGTAGGAACCTCTTTTTTAAAATAAAATTAAGTATAGTAGAAATCAAATTTATTGAACAAACCCAGGTTACGTGCTCGGCCCCTTTCCTGAGTGTTAATCACAGCCGTTGGGACCACTGACAGCTGCTCCCGTGCCCTCGCCATGCAGGAGACACAGTGCACCCTCTTCGCACATAGCTGTGCACACGGCGCCACCTCACTGTATTTTATCATTTGCTTGTGCCTCTCTCGACCTTGACTGCATATTCGTAGAGAGGAGAGAGCATGTCCGTTCATTTGACATTCCTTACCCAGGGCCCATCACCTGGCACAGTTTGAAAATTTCATCTTTTCCTAAGTATCTTATCTTTGGCTATTTTCCAGATTGTTTCTCCCAAGAGTTAATGTTCTAAATATTCCATATCACACTTAGCCTCCATTTTGATCATATTGAAATCTTTGATTCCAAATTGACTGGTAAGGACTTGAAAGTACTGGGCTGGTGAACTGTCTTAGAGATATTTTACCTGCGTAAAGAAAGACACAGCAGCAGGTGCAGACACACCCGCCGAAACAGAAACAGCAGGAACTGTGTGACGTCACCCCCTGGGACTCTCCGCCCTCTAGTCTTTGAAAGTTGGCGTGATCGTTGGATGCTCAGCTGTCACTTTGTTCTCACATTTATTCTGAATGAGCACAATCCATCCATCAGTGCTTAAAGAGTTTTCCAACAGTACATTGACCTTGAATGCGGCGCATTGATTTTCAGTAACGCACCGCAAATAGGGTCGTTACTGAGTCACCCAACAGTGAATGTGATTGGGAACAGATTTCTGAAATTCCAATAGGGTGCCACCTGCCCTGGATGATGGATCAGCCTACTGTAAGCCATCAATCCTTGCCGGGTCTTGAAAGGGTGACACCTGTGTGAAATTTATCATTATGTGCACCACCAGGCGAGTAGAAGACCGTAACTGGGCTTTTCTGTGTTGGTGAGGTCTCTTAGGTAAACGGTCTGTTTTGTTTGTAGCAGCATTTATTTACTGAAATGCTTTCCTGAGAAGGAAGCCCTGGTGATGGTGACAGAGATGTAAGCACTATAGGGAATTACATCTGCAACCAGGATTGAGCGATAGATAAAAAGCCTGTGTCTTAAGCTGTTAGAGGTTAACGCCAGATCAATTAAGGTGATTGTTTCTTAGATTGCATTGGACAGATGTACCCGCAAAAGGGGACATTAGCACAAGCAGAAGAGAAGAACAAAGAGAAATTAAGATGCCAAACTCCACATCAAACTGGAAAATGATTTCATGTTCTTTTGAAATGCTAAGTTATCTTAGTGAAGAGTTTTCTTCCAAAATGAAGCTCCTATGTACTGTTTTCCTTTAGCATAAGAAACCTTGGACTAAACTATGAGACTTTATCATGAACTAGATAATTGTAGGGACCATGCTAATTTTGTACAAATAGAAATTTTGGGATTTATGTCTTTTTTAAAAAGTAAGTTTTTAATTAATATAGATAGTAATACTTGTTTATTATCTACTGTACAAAATCACTACCCCAGGTACATAACAGGCTTTGCACTAGCTTCCTAATAACCTCACCATGTAGATTTTTATCTTCTCCCCATTTTGCAGATGTAGAAATTAAAATCCAGTGACCTCAAGAGGCTGCCAAGGCTTAAAGCTATCACTGGCACAACTGTTCTTGGAAATCTGGTCTCTCTTTCTGACTTCAGTACTCACATGCTTTCCGCTATGGTGGCCTTCTACCTTGTACAAGATGATAAATTAAGTCATGAGCATTTAAAGAGAGCACCCCGATCAGCTGTCACCCACTTCAATAAGAGCAGCAGCTTAGAGTGGATCGCGTTCTGATCCTTCGTCTAAAAGGGTTAACAGATGTGGTTGGGCATGTGCAGTTTGCTAAGATGCTCCTTTGAGAGATGCTAAGCTCATGATTATCCTCCCCTAATTATAAGTTGCTTGGGAGAAGACAACGTTTGGAGGGGTCTGAGTATTATAATTGATGCTTGTGAAATGCACCCTCCAAACCACCAGTTGTCTCTGTTTCCGCCTTCCCAGCATCAGGCATACATGATCTCTCCCCATACCTCCAGACCCAGGGCAGATATCCATCCAGACAGGTCCTGCAGGAATGATAGGTGAGGGCTGCCACTGATCAAACTCAGCCCACACTGCTCACCAGAAGATGTGGAAAATGCTCACCTTCTTTTGATAATTAAGTCCTGCGTTGGTGGAAGATTCAGTGTCTGCAGCCAGCGTGAGCTGCTCGTTGGCATCTAATGGTTCTTGGAAGTCTCCTCCAGCTATTACTTTTCTGAAACAGATGTCTGGTTTCAAAATACAGCTTCCTTCTTGCTCCCCTTCCTCCCTCCCTTCCCTCCTTCTCCCCACCTCCCTTCCAAATTCAAGTTCATTTTCCCAAAGTGTACCGCATGCCTTTGGGTTATGAGGTTTTCTAGAAGCAGTGTCTCCCCTGTCTTTCTCTCTGAGCACCTAGTATCATGTTTGTATCTGTAGTAGACCCTTGATCGATGCTCATTGGAAGATGAAAAAGTAACAGAGGGACCCAAATGGTCTAGAGCACTTGCGTGCTCTAATTTTCCCACCTCACGGGGTCTGTGTCATAATCAGAACAAATTATAGCCTTTCCTTAATGGTGACATGAGGACAAGGACTTTCCTGGGATTTACAGGTTTGTGTTAAGAACAATGAAATGGATTAGACGCTCCATCCCAGTATCTTATATGCAGTTAAAATTTAATATGTCCATTGGAAAGTACAATTAATTAATTGTTAAATAATTGGATGAGTAAACATCTGTTGAATGAGTAAATATCTTCAGTGAGTGGATACTGTCCTAAATATTGGCTGAATGAACAGATGGATGGCTGTTTGTTGAATGACTAGACATGACTTAACCTACATTAAGTTTCCCAGTGTTAGAATTCGAGCTTAACCGATACAGTAGAGAACTTTAAGCTTATCAATTTGTTGTGTTCAAACTGCCAAAATAGCTAAAACCCAACTATACAATTGATTGAACTGAGTGTACAGAAATCTGTGCTCAAAATTCTGAAAACTTCCAAGCAATTCTAGTTTCTCTGTCTAAACATAAACCTCCCACTCATTTTTGCTATTCATTTTCTCATTTTTGAATGAGGAGAAAAATGGTATCCTGGGTGGTGGACATACTGTGTGTGTCCAGGGAATGAATGGGGCTTCATAAACTTCGATTCCAGGAGCTATCAGTATTCATAAAGGAAACCCAACACATGACAAATGTGATTAGAAACAACTGTCAAACAATGACAAATAAGTTCTAATAAAAACAGACACAATATTAACAATTACTTGAAATGCAGGTATTTATCAAACAGCAAGATTAAAAATGACCATATTGCATTAAAGAAATCGAACTGATGGAATTTTAAATATGCAAGTTGGCCATTCCCCTTTACTCACGCCTTCCTCCTCACCAGGCTCCTTGCAGAGAAATGGGGTGGGAGTGAGTCTGAACAAAGAGTGTTCTAATATGCACCGAAATGCTCACTTTTTTTTTACCAGTGTTATCTTCAGAGCTCAACACTGCACAAAAATGAAACCACAGTGCAGAGGGGAAGAGGGGTAGCTGACAGTTTTCAGGCCCCAGTTGTGAGACAGTAGAGATGTGCAGACCACTGAGCACAGTCTCTTTGGGTGAGACGGGCCCCTTGGAACTGCGGCCAGAGGGACGTTCGCTGTTAATGGAGAAGTCCGGGTGGGTTCTGACGAGTAGTGACCCTTCCTCTGCCTCCCCCTTGCCAATTCATTAATTATTTTAATTTAGAGACTTTAAAGAGATTCTGTGACTCACACCACGAGGCACCAGAGTAGATAATGAAAAACCCACCATTATTTAGTGATGAAGCAGTGATCATATTTTAAAGACTCTCGCTAATTGCCAGCTCTAATTAAGAACAATCATCAGAATACACATTATCTTATTTTCCTTGCAACCATCATTTATAACTTATTAATTTGAAACATCTTAAAAAGCTCTACATGTAAGTGGAATTGCTTACATTTATCATTTATCATTTATCATATCATTACCATTTTGTGAGTGCCGTTGACACTCTGAAGGCTGAACTGACCCCTGTACAGGATTTGTGGAGACCGAAGTGGACGTCAGTTGAAGATTCTCTTTAAGAAAAATAATAACGATACTATCAGTACAGAATTGAGTATGAAAATGCATATTTAGAGACAATTTTTTAAAGTTGTTCTTAATATAATTTTAATATGTTTTCAAATACTAAAAACATTAAATGCTCTCAAGGTCTTGGAAGGAACCTATGCAGGAGAAAGGACTCAAAGCTTAAGCTTTGTTAATTCAGTGAGATGAATTTGGCACAATTCTGACAGTTTTGGATTGTGCTATTGCAGTCTCTTCACTATCCTACAAAATGGAAGCAAGCGTTTCAGTCGTGCTGTTGGTGAGAAGACTGTGGCTGGGAGAGGTTACTTCTGACCTGAGGCTACAGAGGCAGGGTTGAACTGGGTTTTAAGGCCAAAGGTGGTGCTCCTAACTGCTATGCAGCTATCCCTCGGGGTAAGCCTGAATTCTCAATGACCCTTCTGATTGTAGAGACAAAAATGACTGTCCCTAGGGATCCAGGGATTCCCAGACATGAGAAGGTAAGAAGGGTTATTCAGGGAAGTAATAGAGTAATGTGCAAAGACAAGGTGTCCTATCATGACAGTATGGTGGAAGCCAGAGTGGGTGATACCTACTGGGTGGGTAGGTGACTCCAAGAGGTTAGTTTTCAACGTAGTCAGTGTGGAAACCCATGGAGATTCCTGCATCTTTTCCAAGCCATCGTGAGTTCACAAGTCATTTTGTTTAGGTTGCTACCCTCTAACGCTTCAGCAAAAGCATTGAAGAATATATCCTCATATCCAAATGTATTCATGTCAAGCATAGTCCTGTAATTTTTAAGACTTCCACTTCCCCAACTATGCTTCGCGTAAAATTCTCATTTCCCTGTGTTCAACAGGTGTCTGCTGGGCTTCTCCTAACTCTTCAACCTCATCACCTCCTGAAAGGGAGCAACCTTCCTCCCAGTGTGAAGGGTGGGGCGAACCTTTACTGGCTCGGACAGGCCCCTGCCACCACCCTATCTGTGGGGCCTCGCCCTCCCTGTTTCCCTTTGATCCCTGTTTGCTTCCTTCTGGCTTTTACTGCAATTTATGATTACCTCGTTTTTCTCTTTTCCTGTATCTGTCACCTCCCCACTAGACTACAATCTCTATGAACACAGGGGTAGCTTCGCAAGTAAAGAGATGTCCATCTAACTCAATATTATTGCCCTGGCATGAATTACGTCCTTTCTATGTATTTATTATGAATGAGTAATTGAATGCAGGAATGGATGCATCCTCCAGTAGTTTTGCTCCTCAGAATAGTGTGAATAGGAATAAAATAAAAAATAGAAATAGGGATAGGCCATTTTAAAATACATGAACAGGATTTGTTTGTTCAACTGTGGCGGGTGGAGTGAGCAAAGAGGAACCTGGCAGCAATGATTTTGTGTAAGTAAAAGGTGTTGTATTATCCCCCATCTTTGACCCGTGTGTTTCTGTGAGCCTAGTTCACTTACTGGTCATCCAGTAGCAACAAAGACCTACCTGGAATGTTGCTACACATTACCTCAGGTATGGAACTGCTCATTCAGGGCTATGTGGGGAGGATGACAGAGGCCAAGGTCAGCAGCCAAGCTGCCTGGCTGGCTGACTGTTTTGTGTGACCTTCCTGTTTACCCCAAGCTCTCTGCCCAGTCACGCCTTTCCCCAGCCGGTGTGCTTCCCTCTCCCTGCACATGGGAGCAAGGAACATGGGAAAAGGAAAAAAGTTAGAAATACTTTGTGTAAGCTGAGATGGCTGCAAACAGCGTGGAACTGCAGAAAGAACACAGACAGGCCTGGAGAGCAGAGAGAAATGGAGTACACCTTAGATCCACCATTCACAAAGGCAGAACTGGGGATTACCATTTAATCTTGAAACTTCAGTTTACTCATCTATCAGATGAGAACAGTTTAGAAGTGTCTGCGTCACAGTATGTTTACCATGGTGAAATGAAACATACATCTAAAGTTTAGTACAATGCTTGGTACCTAGTAAGCATTAAAAAATACGAATAGCTTCTAGTGTAGTGTTCCCAACAGGATAGTGGAGGTCCTTGTGAGAGGAGGAG
>RJWH01006936.1:0-38562 GCA_004363575.1 Solenodon paradoxus | reverse complement strand
CGACCCACCCCCAGTCCCTTGGCCAGACCGTTCATCCTACCAGCTCGGCGCCGCAGTCACTCGCGGCCTAATGGCTCGGCTCGGAACTCGGCGCTCTCGCGCCGTCCTCAGCTCTCTCGTGCCGCTGCCACCGAGGCCGCCGTCGCCGCCATGTTGAATCGCCAACGAACATCCGGGGCTTTCCCCTCTTCGCCGCCCACCAGTCCCCATAGCAACGGGGCTGACCAGGCGGGGCCGCTGGGCCCGCTCAGGGGCGGAGCTGAGCTGTGGGCAGCGCCTGCTCCAGCTTCTGATTGGTGCATATCGTCCAATCAGAGACCTTTGGGCAGAAAATGCCAAGCCGGGATTGGAAAATTTGGAAAGAGTGCGGGGATTCCTGGCGCCCAGCCCACTCAGATCCTTAAAGGGCAAATGGTTCTTCTCTTCCACTGGTCATTCCCATCTTCCCCCAAAGGAGTTAGGAAGTGGAAGGCAGTAAAGGGTAGTAATGACCAGAAAGTTCTTAAGCACTTATTCTGTGTCAGATACTTGGCCACGTGCTTTATTTGCATTGTCTGAATAATCACCACGACCCTATTGTTTTAACACCCATTTTACAAAGAAACTGAGGCTCAAAAGGGAAGCTTTAGGCACTCAGGATCACAGGTACATAATGAATTTGGAACGACGGCCAGTCAGAATCCGGGAAACTTGACTCAGAACCAACACGCATATTCTTTTTTTTTTTTTTTTTAAAGGAAAGGCGTAGACAGGAATGAAGGTATGTAGGCAGGCAGACAGAAAGAAAGGAGAAAAGCATTTTTAATTTATTTTTATTTAGTTCTTCATCTTCATTGCCTGCCACTCTCCCCTAGTCTTGAATCCAAGTCCTTGGGAATGTATATGGACTATACCCGGCAGAGTTAAACGGTAAGCCACCAGGGCACGCCAATCATTCTTTTTAATGGCATTTTTTAAAGCAATTAGTTGTCAAAAAAGAAAAAAAAGAAAAGAAAGAGAGAGAGAGAGAAATACCCACAAACTAAATTTGGCTGTCCTATGATTTCACTCACTGTGCTCCAACCTAGCTCTTTCAGAAAAGTAACAGATGCGCCTTGCACCTCCATGTTTTTGTATTTGTTGTTCTCTCTGTCTGGAATAGACTCTTCTCCCAGGTATCCTCCAGACTGTCTCCCTTCTCTCTCCTTCAAATGTCACCTTATCAGTGAGAATCTGCCTGCCCACCCAGACTAAAACAGCAAATATCCCTCGCCTGCTATTAAACCCCTTGTCTGCTTTTTCTTGTTTGTTTGTTTTGCCAAAACCTTCTAACTTATTAGATAGCTAATTGTAGTTATTGATTTTTGTTTGTCTTCCCCTGCTGGGCTGTCAATTCCACAAGAACATGAATTTTGGTCTGTTTTGTTCACCCTACATGCCAAGTACCCTGCACTATTAGCTTGTTGATGCTCAGTAAACATTTGCTAAACGGAGGATTGGATGAGTTGTAATTCCACTTCTTCAGAGACATTCTTGAATGTTTAGTATGTTCCCACTTCCCCAACACAGTGCCTAGCACATAGTAGGCACTTAATATCTGGAGAAGCAAGTGAATGAATGATAGCCTGAGTCATCATATTTCTGCACGTTTATCTTTTTGACAGAATCAGAAACACATTTATGAATTTTGTATCTTTTTAAACAAGATTATAAATATCACCAGTATCTTTCTGAATCGTAAGTATTCTTCAAGAACATTAATTTTAATGGCTGCATAAAATGCCATCCTACCAATGAGCTCTAATTTGTTTAACCACTCTTGCTGAACGTCTAAACTGTGATAAATATTTTGCTCATAAATAATCCCCCCCAAAAAAAAAATCCAAGCAGTTAAATATTTGTGCACATTGCTAATTATTTTCTTTGAATGGTATACCAGAGTTGGAACTTCTGGGTCACAGGAAATGTGCATCTTTGATATTTAATAATAGCATGGCGCACCCTGGTGGCTTAGGCACTAAATGGCAGCTGGAGTGTGAACCATGTAAGGCCGGAGGACCCCGGTTGGGGGAAAAACTCAAATAAATAAACAAATTAATAAAAGTGCTTCCGCCTCCTCTCCCTTCCTTCCTCTCTAGAAAAAAAAAAAAGAGAGAGAGATTTAATAATAGTAACAGTTCCCATATTTCCAGTATTTCTATGCCTCATGCATGGTGCCAAGCAGTGTTATTTTAACAACAAGCCTGTGATTATCCCTGTTTCCCAGAGGAGGAAACTGAGGATTAGAGAAGTAATTTCATTTGCTTGAAGTCTGACGTGGTAATGAGCAGCGACGGCCCATGCCCAGCTTTGATTCCCAGGCACGGCTGTCGCTAGCTACCCTCTGCTGCCTCCCCATGGCCTGCGACGCACATTGCCAAATCGTGCAAGCGGGATCCCCTTCTCAATGCCACCAGCTTCCAGAGAGAACGTTCCCTTTAGCCTATTTTTGCCGGCCTTAAATAGGCTCCTGCCGGTTTCTGTTAGGGAGCCCTTTTCAGACCTGACTGAGGCTCCATATTTAAGAAAGAAGACTCATAGCCAAGATGCCAGCTAAGTGGCCATATGTAGATGGAAAGTAAAACTTGCTGTCCTTAATGCAAAGCACATTTACAAATCAATGTGAAAGGTAAAGCTAGAATAAAAAACAGGCAAAGGACATGAACAAAACGTAAAAATACAGACAGTGAGGCATGTGCTGGTGAGTACAGTCCATATTCATCCTAAGGGCCCAGGTTCATGTCCCAGGGCCGGGGAAATAACTAACATGAATAAATAAGATAAAGAAAATGTTTTTTCCCCTCTTTCTTGCCTGCCTCTGCTCACCTTCATTCCTGCCTGCACCTTTCCTTTAAAAAAAAATGTAGTCAATAGATCTGACAAATAAGAACGTAATTAAATAGGTGTTAAACAGGTCCCTCTTTTTGGTGTCTAGGAACAAATTTTTTTTTAAATATTATAATCAGTGCTGATGAGAATACAAGATCACAGCCACCCTCCACCACCAGTAGTTCCATGATCGGGGAGGTTTTTCTGCAGCATTCATCCCAAGACTTAGCAATGCAGTCCATCCTTTGACACAACAAATCAACATCTAGGAATTGTTCGTAAAGGAACGGACAGACATAAACAAAAGTGCATACGTGAAGATATTTATCATTAGTGTCATTTTAGTAAAAAAATGGTTTTGATAACTATTGTTTTAAGTTTTTCTTTTTGAAGGAAAGGTGCAGGCAGGAACGAAGGCGAGCAGGCAGGCAGGCACTATTTGCTAGACTCTCTCTAGACCCTTTACGATGATGATCTTATCTGACCCTCGCACTCCTCTGGAAGCTAGGATTCTTATTTAATAAGAACAGATAAGGGTTCTTCCATTTAACAGACAAGGAAACGGAGGCATGAGGATAGGGTGGGAGCGGAACAAAGTTCTACCACTTGTAAGCAGCTTTTCTGGAATTGGAACCAGGAATTCTGACTTCAGAATTGGTTCTGTTACAGCCTGAACAAATTCATTCAATAAATATAGTCACTGAATGCCACTGGTGGCTAAAGATGTCCACTAATAATAACTGCAGATGTTTAAAAAAAAACTGTTTTAAAGAAAAGATGCAGGTAACCGGACAGGCAGAGAAAGGAGACAAGAGAAAGGAGGAAAAAAACACATTTTAATGTATTTAGTTGTTCATCTTGATTGTCCCCTCAGCCCTGGGTGGCAAATCCAGGTCCTTGGGATGCACTTGGACGGCACTGGCGGACTTAACCACTAAACCACCAGGGTGTGCATGCAGACATTTACTGACCATTTTTTACATAGCAGGCCCTGTGCTAAACATTTTACATATACTGCCTTATTTATTCCCCACACTATTGTTTTCCACAAATACTTACAAATGCGAGGCCCAGAGAGTTAAGTAACTTCTTCAAAGTCACACTGGCAACCTGGCTTTAAAGTCTAAGCTCCTATTTCTCTTCTTTTTCGGAGGACGAATGCTTGAGAGCTAGATAATAAACTCATTAACAAATAAATAATGCAACATGGAATAAGGTATGTGCAGAGATCAAAAACATGGCCCTAAGTACATCCATTCTGTCATGCTACAAAAAGAACACAGGACCAAGTGATTCTGCCCCTAGTGATTTACTCACTGGAAATGAAAACATGTCACCTAATGATTTGTAGAGGAATGTTCAAGTGATTGTTTTCATAATTGGCCCCAACCTGGAAACAACCCAAACGTCCATGAACTGGTGAGCAGATTACTGTATTGTAGCAATTCACTCTAGAGCACTGCTTGGCAATAAAAAGGAAGGGCTAACTGATAAACAGAACAGCATGGGTGAATTGCAAATGTACTAGGCTTCCTGAAAGAAGTCAATCTGTTTGCAACAAGGCAGACAGACCTAGAGGAATTACCTTCAGCAAGATAAGTCAGGAGGAGAAAGGAAAACATCACATTGACTGCCCTGATGGAGTAGCAGTTGGGTCTGCCACCTCTGGCCAAGTGCAGTCCACGTACATCACAGAGACTGGTGCGTGGGGGGAAAAACAAAGATGAAGAAAAACTAAATAAAATTAAAATGCTTCTTCCTCCTCTTTCTTCCTGCCTGCTTGCCTGCTCACCCCCATCCCTGCCTACACCTTCCCTGAAAAAAAAAAAAAAAAAATCACATGATTTCAGTCGTATGTGATATATAGAGAAACCAAGCCAACAAATGAACGAAATCAAACAAAAATACTTTGTCTGCAAAATCCTATTATAGGTAACCAGAAGGGAAGGGAGAAGGCTGAGCAAATTGGGTAAAAGGGATTAATATATGGCAAAAGATATAATTGGACTGTTGGAGGTGAAATTAATGTATTATACACAGATACTGATTAATGAGATGCGTAGCTTAAACTTATATAATGTTATGATGCAATGTTCCTTTAATAATTTTTAAAAGAACAATAGCAAAATAAAATAACATTCAGCAGATATACCTGTTTATGTAGGACTGACAGATGACTTTCAGAAAGAGAAAAGAAATACTTGATTAGAAAAGAAAGAAGCCAATCTCAAAGGGCTACGGATTATATGGTTCGGTTCCATTCACAGCACGGTGGGAAGGTAAATGTTATCTCTAGTGACTGAGAATGCATTTGCTATTGCCTGAGGCTGGGAGACAGGGAAGAAAACTGCAAAGGGACCAGAGGGAACTTTTAGAGTACTGGGCAAGTCTGTGTGTTGGCAGAATACACATCTGTCAAAACTCATCGGATTTACACTTTAAAGGGAGCAGTTAATTAGAGCAAATCTGCCATAATAAGGTAAGATTTCCTTCTTTTTATTTTTAAAGAAAGTTGCAGACAGGAATGGAGGCGAATAGAGTAGGCAGGCAGGTAGCAAGAAGCATTTTCTTTATTAAAATAAAGCTTGAGTCCTACGTCTCACTTGTTCCCCAGGCCCCAGGATGCAAATCTAGGTCCTTGAAGGGATGTATGTGAACTGTACTCTTGGCCAGAGGCGGCGGACTTATCTGCATCTCCACCAGGGTTTCAATCAAAGGGGCAACGGGTTGTGAGGTTTGTAGGAACAGTCCAATTTTTGAAAATCATTCCTATACAAAAATCATTTATAAAGTTAATATTAAAGAAAAGCTGCAGGCAGGAATAGAGGAGAAGAGAGGAGAGTAGAGGCAAGGAGAGATGTTTATTTATTTTATTTAGGTGTTTATCTTGGGTGTTCCCTCTGGCCCTGGATCTCAAACCTGGGTCCTTGGGGTGTATGTGGACTACGTCCGTGGCCTTACCTGCTAGGCCAACGTCTAAAATTTTATTTTGTTAAAAAAAAAAAAAAAAAAAAAAGCAGGGCCATGCCCTGGTGGAGTGAAAGTTGGGTACAGTCCACATACCTAAATCCTAAGGTCTCCGGTTCTAGTGCCCAGGCCAGTGGGAAAAACCAGGATGAACAACCAAAATAAAATATAGTGCTTCTTCCTCCTCTGTCTTCCTGCCTGCCTACTTCTGCTCACCTTCACTCCTACCAGCATCTTTCCTTGAAAAAAAGAAAAAAGAAAGAAAAAAAGAGCAGAATTGATGACACTATGCCCAAGCTATTATTATTATTATTATTATTTTAAGTTTAATGTGTTTTAACAATGAACTTAGAGAAACAGCACAGAAGTCAGGCAACATTAAAACATGCATTTGCATGTAAGGCAGGTCAGTCAGAAAAGCACAGTGAAAGGTGGAATCTACTACATGATAAAAATGCTGCAAACACCACTTCATTGCCATCAATAAGAAACTTACTTGTTAAAAAAAATCTAAATGCTGGCATTGTCCAGAAAATGTAACAGATTTATTTATAATTGCTATAAAGTTGAGTGACTGAAACTTGCTCATTGAAACATTTTGGCTTCTTGCATTATGCGTTACATTCCTGAACTGATATTAAAAATTCACACACAAATGAACATGGAAAAACTGCCAGTTCCTGAGTTCTGTGCCGTATTTTTCCACTTGCAATCATAAACTTAGGTAACTTTTGACCCCATCGGGGGTGGGAGAAACCAGCATTCAGAATAACGGGAAGAAGAGGGGAAAAAAAATTTTTTGAGAATGAAATGTTTCCCATCACAGCTCAGGTATGTGGCATTCTCGCTGAATGTCTTTTAGTGTAAATGCTTCATGTATGGCATGGTACACAGGTTGGCGTCTTCCAAATGGTCAACCAGATCGGTCTCCCTTGCCTCCCGCGAACAGCTGTGCGGATCTGTTTTGAGAGAAAATTTGCAAATCAGAACTTCAATGGACATATTTATTTTTAAAGGAAAGGTGCACACAGGAATGAAGGCGGGTAGGCAGGTGGGCAGGTGGGCAGGTGGGCAGGTGGGCAGGAGGAGAGACGAGGAAGAAGCACTTTATTTAGTTCACATTGATTGTTCCCTCTGGTCTCAGGTCTTGGACCCAGGGTCTTGGGATGTGTGTGGGACTGTTTCAGGGTGTACTGGACCTCTAGGCCACCAGGGCGCACCCTCAGTGGACTTCTGATAAGGTTGAATTTCACCTAGTGCCACAGAACCGAACCTGTAATGATGAGACTTCTTCACCCTTCCGGTAGAGGGCGCTCTCTGCCAGCGGCTTCTGTAGCCAGTTAATTCCTCTGCGTTTTACCACCGCTAGACTTATGGGCCGTCGGCTTAGTCCGAGCCATGCTCCTGAGCCCTCTTTCCGTAGGCCTCCCTTCTCCTTGGCTGGAGCGTGGAGAGCTAGAGGTGGTTCTTTCATGAGAGCGATAGCGGCTAGGTGGCCGTCAGCGAACACAATTGTGCTCATTAGCTTTTTCAAAAGAAAAATAGACTACAAACTCACCCAGATCATATGGTAGCATTTTTTCTTTTTTTAAAAAAATGGATATACAATTAACATAGAACATAGTATTCGTTTCAGGTGTACAACAGAATGGTTTGATATTTCTATCAATTGTGAAATGAAAACCTTGAAATACTTCACAAATGTGTATGTCATCTTTGTGCAGGGACCATGCTGATCTGCTCTATTTGGTTCCAGTTTCAGTGTGAGCGCTGCTGAAACAAACATGATAGTATTTTCATTAAAATAAAAAGAATCAAGGGTTAGAGGGGAAAACAATTAAAGTGTTCAAAGTGAGCAACTGTTAAAAATGAGACAACTAGGAAATGCCTGGTTCTACTTTTTTTTGGCCTGGTTTGTATTTGTTTGTTTCTTTTACAATGAGTGTGTTACTTTCTCCCCTGAAGTAAAATGTGTTATGGTGGCTGCTTCTCAAACACCCAGATTCAGTCCTGCCTCAGGGCCTTTGAACATGCTGATCTCACTGCCATGTAGGTCTCTGTGTGGACTTATTCCATCTCCTTTGGCTCAAATGTCACCTTCCTTGGACATCATATCTAAAGCACCTTTTAGGACACCCCACTTTAAGTCCAGTGTATTTTCTTCCCAGTGTTGAACATCAGGTGGAATTACCATGTGATAATATTTTTGTTGTTCTGGTCTCTTTTCTACCTCCCCCCACAACATTTAAGCATCAAAAGGACAAAAACATCATCTGGCCACCACAGTTTCTCCCTTACTTGGCTCATCATAGGGGCAAAACTCTTTCCTGGTTCCCAGTTGCATAGACAGAAATAATTTCTGACTATGAGAGAGAGGAAGGACTTTGGTAAGTAAATATCTGGTGCCCTCTTGATGCACTCACCCCACCACTGAGGCTGCTGTGCTCTAGCCTCCAAAAGCCTTGCTCAACTTTGCCTCCCAGACACCTCGGGGTCTCCTGCAACCTGTCACTTCCTGTGCCTAGTACCCATCATACATGTCACAATCAGTCATACGTGCCTATGTCCTGTGTACCCCAAGGGCTGGGCTTTTTATCTGATTCACCAGCATCCCCATCCTGCCTACTTATTGGTCCTACTCCCTCAGCACCAAGTGCTGTGTGAAGCATTTTACCTATAGTTCTCCTCCCTTCACCCAACCATTGTTGATTGAGCAACTACTCTGTGATTGGCTCACCAGGTACCGGGGTGACAGGGATGAGCAGAACAGGAGATGCTCACCTTCCGAAGGAGGAGATAAAGACTAGATGATGACACCCGTATCTATAGAGTAGGTCACAGCATGGGAATGCTCTGAAGGGGAATGAAGCTGGGAAAAGGGGTGCGAGGGGAGCAAAGGGGTGCTGGGGTCTTTTTGTTTTGAAGGAGAAAGAAGCATCTTTAACTTTAATTTTTTAAATTTAATTGTTCACACTGGTTGTTTCCCCTGGGGTCCAGGGGACCCAAGGCTATATGACTTGCTCCTTCAGAAGCGATTGACCTGACCTCTGCTCCACGAGAATGCTGTTTTAAACTAGGTGGTCAGGGAAAGTTCTCAGTGGAAAGGTGAGATCTGAGCAAAGGCCTGAAGGAGGTGGGGAGCAAAGAGCCTGGCAGAGGGACCAGCTATTGTAATATGGAAGGGAAGCCTGACACCTTTGAGAGCAGAGTGAACAAGGGGTGATGGTGGGAGGTGATGGGGCAGGTCCGGTGGGGCGACCCCGGGGACATCTCTGGCTTTTACCTCCAGTGAGATGGAGCCAAAGGAAGGCTCTGGCAGGGAAAGGACACAAGCTGACATGGGTCTCCACAGGTCCCATGTGTGGAACAGATGATGGGGGCTGGGACAGGAGCAGGGGGAGACCTGGAAGGAAGTGAAAAACACTGGGCAGGACCAGGATGGGGGCTTGGAAATGGGAAAGGGGAACAAGGTCTACAAGCCAACAGAATGGGGGACATGGAAAAATAAGTCAAGGACAACACCAAGGCTTTCCACTTCCTTGAATCTCGAGGCCACCCCACAAAGGATCATCATCCTTTTGTTACAGATGAAGGAACAGAGCTTCCAAGAGGACCGGAGACTCCACAGCCCACATGCAGAGCTGCGATTTGAACACAAACTCTGGCTCCAGTGCCAGGCCTTTGCTCTCAGTGGACCCCGCGCCCAGCCCTGGACAGGAGGTGCCAGGCCCCTACATGCCCCAGCTCAGTCTCTGATCACTGTGGTGCTGACTCTCCAGCAGGTGACTTGATGGGTTTGGGGCTCCCTCCCTGGCATTCCCTCCCCATGTTTCCCTGCCTCCCACAGGACATGACTGGGGCTGATTCATCACTGTCCCCCGTGCTGCCTGACCAGAGCGTGGCTTGTGACAGCCTTCATTAAGGCAACAAGTATGTGCTAAGCATCTATCTTGTGCTGGGCTGTGCAGGGGTGAGGCCTGGGCACCACCCTGGAGTTGACAGTCCTGTGGGGCGACAGACCCACCCCCAACAGAGGACAGGCAGGGCTGGAAGGCAGGAGGGAGGTGATAGGCCTATGAACGAACAAGATGGCCTTGGATTCCCCCTTCACAGCTCACTGTCACCTCCAGAGCGACAATGTACAAGTTCACAAATGAATCAATGAGAATGCAGAAACGAAGGGCCTGAAAGGAAGTGAAACAGGGTGGACTGTGACTTTTTAGCGGGAGTCTCAGGGAGGGCTGAGACCTGAGGCCGAGAAGGCCCCAGCAGGGGTGTCTGGTGCGAGGTCACCAGATGACTGACCACCAGCAGGACAGCGACCGCACCTGGAGCGCTGGAGAATCTGCCAGGAGCCAGTGTGCCTTGGGGTGGGTGGGGTGGGAATAAGGCCCGGGAGGTTTACAGAAGCCACACTTTAGAGGAACAGACGTGAGGTCAGTGCAGGGCTGGGGTCTCACGGGCTTCCCCACAGGAGCCCACAGCCACAGCCCAACCTTTGTCCAGGACTCCTGGCATCGATCACATCTGTCCCCTGCTGGGAACCCTCCTGTGGCTGCATCTTACTCAGGAAGAAGGACAAAGTGACCTGTGGACCACAAGGTACCACCCCATCATCCCTTGTCACTTCTCTGCCCTCATCCTGCTCCTCTGCACTGCCAGCTCTAGCCACACCAGCCCCTCGCTGACCCTCCCAACAGGGGGCCTGGCTCTGTCTCAGGGCCTTTGCACAGGCTGCCCCTTTGCCCGGAGGTCTACCCTGCGGCTCCCCACTGAGACCCTTTCACGTCAGCTGTCACCCGCTCCCTGACCACACAGCACGCCACTCTCCTTCCTTCCCTGCTTTTTCTGAGTATTTATCACCAGGTACCGCTTACACATTTTATGTGTTTATTGGGTTTGCTGTCCGACACTCTGGACAGATGTCAGCTTTGTGAGGACAGAGATCCCTGTACCACTCACAGCTGCCTCCCCAGCCCTGAGACTGGGTCCTGACACATGTCCGTGCCCAAAAGGTAAGGGCTGAATAAGTGGAGGTAGGAGGAAAGGAGAGAGGAAGAAGAAAGGGGGCCACCGCAGGTCTGTGAGTGCATCAGGCTTCTTGGTCGCCCCATCTGGGAGGCAGACACATTAGCACACCCCTCCTTCCAGGATAAGTCAGTGCCAAGCTGGAAAATGAGGCACAAAGAGGCAGGAGTTACACAACTTGGGTTATTCGTGCCAGGCCACAGATAGGCAGTGAGGGCTGTTGTTGGAGAAGTGAGTCACCGATGCCACCTGCTGGAGGGTGGTGTGTGGTTGTGCCCGCCTTGTTGACTTGGGCTGGTGATGTCCCTCGACCCCGAGGGGAGGAGGGGAGGTGGCCCAGCTGGCATCCCAAGCAGAAGGTCAAAGTCCATGGAGTCAAAGCATAAACTTCTTTATTCCGGAGGCTCCTGGGTGCCTTCCCAGCCAGTGCTGTGCAGACGGGCAGGGCGGCACCACCGAAGACCGGGCCTGCTTCACTGTGTCCACACACTGCCCTCCCTGCACAGTCAGCAGGGACCCCCGCCTCTCCAGGAGGGGAGAGCTGCCCCAGCTCCCACCAGGGGGCCTCAGGAGGGCAGGGGAGGCAAGGCCTGCCCTGACTCCCGGCCTGGGCCTGGGCAGTGTCTGGTCATACCAGTCCAGGCAACCAGACCCAGTTCCTGACAAGAATTGCCCTCATCCCTAGAGGTACTTCGTCCGGTTGACCAGGGGTCTCACCACCCAGATGTCATCCACAATCTTCCCATCCTGCAAGAGACAAAAGCAGAAAAAGCCGTGTAAGCTGCAAGACTGGACTCCTGGGTCAGGTGGCCTGCATTCAAAGCCCAGCTCTGCTTCTGCAGGGCTGTGTGACCTTGGGCAAATTGCTAGACTTCTCAGAGCCTCAGTTTTCCTCATCTGAAAAATGGGGATAGTAGTAACAGTACTTACCTCGTGGTGGATGCAAGAAAGAAATGAGATCTTTGGAAAGGGAGTTCAGCACATAGCAAGGACTGTCAGTGAGGTTATAATTAGAGCAAATCTTCTTTTACATCGAGTGCAGCCTACATCCCTGTGGCATCGAACATGTGCTCCTACTCAGAGCACAACTCCCACAAACTGGGGAAAACTGGATGAGAGGGCACACTCAGATGTGGTCCCTGGTGCGTGGCCATTCGAGAAATGGTAGTTCTTCCTAGCAAAAAGAACATGGCCTTTTGGAGTCAGAGCTGCATTTGGGGTCAAAGCGCTGCCACTCTCTGGCTGTGTGACCCTGGGAAAATTATTTCCCCTCTCTGAGCCTCAGCTCTCTCGCCTGTAAAATGGAAAGAAAATCCACACCTCAGGGACTGTGGTGATTAAAGGACTAAGTATGAAATGTGTAGCCCAGCATCAGGTACGCAATGGGTACCCAGTGAGTCCTAGCTGTCTCAATATTTACACAAAGAGAAAAGTAGTAAAGAAAGCAATTCATGAAAAGAAAAAAAAGAAGCGAAAACAAATAAATAATAAAACCCAAAAGAACAAGAAAACAGGAAAAAGAGCACAAAAGAAAAATCAACCTGAAAACAAAAATAAATAAAATCAATGGCAGTACGCCCTGGCGGAGTATCGGTTAGGTCAATTGTCTCCAAAGGAGCACAGGCCACATACCCCCAGGGTTACAGTCCCAGGTGGAGGGGGGAGGAAAAAGTGTGAACAAACCAGATAAAAATAAAATAAAATGCTTCTTCCTCCTCTCTCTTCCTTGCTCACCTTCATTCCTGCCTGCACCTTTCCTTAAAATAAAGCGAAATGAAACAAAACAAAACTTTATAATAAAAAGAAACATTGCAATGACAAAAGTAAAGAAAGGTGAGCCTGGCTTCTCTGGGTCATCCACACTTTGGCCACCCCCGCCATATTGGTTTCCATCCACTGACCTCCCACCATCTCCCTTTTTCACGCTCCCCCATGCTGACACATCCCTAGAGCACTGACCAGGTTTCAGAAACTGTTCTAATGACTTTAATGTACAAACTCACTCAACACCTACATAATCCTGAGCAACAGAAACGCACCATCCCCATTTCACGGAGGGACAAACTGTGGCTCAGAGATGTGAAGTAAGTGGCCTGGTGAGTAACAGAGACTGAATTCTAACTCAGGATTTTCCCTCCAGCGTCCACGTGATTCAGCACTGGACTCCAGAGCGCTGCGGCCGCCCGCACTGACCTGGTCGTCGGACACCTGCTGGATGTGCATGTGGGTTCCGTTGCGGATGTGGAGCCGAGTGTAGCCATACTCTCTCACGCGCAGGGCGCTCCAGGGCCGTGGGAAGAGGACGAAGGGGGTCAGCCGCTCCTCACAACCCTGCAGGGGAGGAGTGTTCAGCCCCGGGCTCTGGGCAGGTGGAGACCCCGCAGGTGAACAGAACAATCCACCAGGTTAGGACCCCCCACCCCAAGGGAGATAAGGACCCTTGAGACTTGGCTCCAAGAACGACCTGGTGGCCTAGCAGTCTAATTCACCAAGCACAGTTCTCATCTATCCAGAGATCCCTGGTTCAAGACATGAGCACCGGAAAACAACCAAGATGAACAATTAAATAGAATAAATGCTTCTCTCTCCTCTCTCTTCCTGCCTGCTTGCCTGCTCACCTTCATTTCTGCCTGCACCTTCCCTTTAAAAAAAAAAAGTTCATGCATGCCCTGGTGGCCTAGTGGATAAGGCCGCTAGACGCAGTCCACATACATCCCGAGGACCTAGGTTCGAGCCCCAGAGCCAGGGGATACAACCAAGATAAACAACTAATAAAATAAATGCTTCCTCTGCTCTCTTCCTACTAGCCCACCAACCTGCCTTCATTCCTGCCTGTGTCTTTCCTAGTAGGTTAAAAAAAAGAAAAGCTTTCTTGGAAGGTTGACAGTGTATCCAGTGTTGAGACCCACTGACTCCTTCTATTCGCCAAATCACTTTTCCCCTTTGACAAGAGGTCTTGGCCATCTGTCCGCATCATCCTGATTTGTGATGACCACACTATAATTTGTTCAACTGGTCTCACTGATGGGCACTTGGGTGACTTCCAGCTCAGGGCTTTTACTGATCCACAGGGAACAGTTTTCAGCAACTATGGACTTTTCTCTACGTCAGAAACTCGGGGCACAGGGAGCATGACTGGGTCAAAACACTCAGTTGTGAGCATGAATGAAGCATCTTTTCCACCAGGCCACCAGGGCACACCAACAAGAAAACTTTTTAAGGTCACTGATGCTTAGCGGAGAGGGAGTGCTCCTCTTTGCAGCAGAAAGTCAGGCCAAATGAGCAGAGAGGACAAGGGAGCTCAAAAATTCACCATTTTGCAGCCATCGCTATAATCAACGCAAAGCAAGAATCACCAGTGAAAAGTAAGACTAGTAGTGGAAGTTCAAGGAATAACAGGATATTTGCATAATTCTCAAAGTCTCTCTCCAGGAGACACTTGTTAATTATAGAGGGGATACTGGCACGCCCTGACGGAGTAGTGGTTGGGTCTGCCGTTTCCGGCTGAGCGCAGTCCATACATCCCAAGAACCTGGGGTTCGTGTCCCAGGGCTGGAGGAAACAACCAACATGAACAATTAAAATAAAATAAAATGAATAAAGCTTCTTCCTCCTCTCTCTTCCTGCCTGTCTGCCTAGCTGCCTTCATTCCTATCTACATCTTTCTTTAAAAAAAAAAATAATTATAGAGGGGATACTAACAAGTTTCTTGTTCATCATAAAGCAGAAAAGAGTAACTCTGGTAGGGAGGTCAGATAGATACATCTTAACCAAGTGATTGAAGCAAACAAGCTGGTAATGAGACAGATCAATACTATGGTTGCAAGCTGGGAAACTGAGGCTGACAGGGGTTAGAGAGAAACCATGTGCTCCTAATAGGAAGCCCTGAAAAGAATACGGTATCACTTTTGTATAGTCTTACCCAAAATGTGTGACCTCAACCTAATCTGAAGCGAGACCAGTCAAACCCAAACTGAGGGAATTCTACAAAACGATCTCACTGCACTCTTCCAATGCTTCAAGGTCACGAGAAATGAAGAAAGAGCAGGGGAGGGGGGTGTTTCTGATTAAAGGAAGCTGAAGAGACAAGACACAGAAACAGGATGCGTGATCTTAGACTGGATCCTCAGCCAGGAAAGAAGAGGTCTTTGCTTTGATTTAAAGGACACCGATGGGAAATCGGCTAAACTGGAATGAGGTCTGTAGATGAGCTGACACTACAATATCAATGCAAACCACTTGAGTTTGATTATCACACAGTAGTGATGAAAAGAAGGTTCTTCTTTTTTAGGAAATTCACACAGAGGGGTAAAGGGGGCATTATTTATGTAATTTGCTCTCTATTGGATCTGAATATAATAATAAAATGTGTAAAGAGAGACAGAAAGAGAGATTAAAATAAGCGTGGTTAAATGGTCACATTTGGGAAATCTCGGTAAAGGAGATAAGAAAAATCTTTGTGTTATTTTTACAGCTTTTCTGTAGGTCTGAAATAATTTCTAAGCTTAAGATGAAAGGTGCACCTTGGTGGCATAGCAGTTAGATTGACCGCCTCTGGCCAGCACAGCCCACATAAAATCCCAAAGAGCAAGGGGGATAGGGTGTGTGGGGGGTGGGGTGGGCGGCGATAGGCATTGGGACAACCAAGATGAACAACTAAATAAAATAAATAAAAATGCATCTTCCTCCTCTCTCTTCCTGCTGCCTGCCTACTTGCCTTCATTCCTGCCTGCACCTTTCCTTAAAAAAAAAAAAAAAAAAAAAAACAGATTAAAGAGAAAGAAAAGTCCACACATCTGTGCTGATAAAGCTCAGCATACTGATCACCTAGGGGCATCAGGAGCCATCTGGTATGGATAACGTTTTATTTTCTGCTCCGGGCAGTGACTGTGCCCAGGAGCTTGCAAAGCCAAGGACCTGCCCTCAGAGATAGGTGTTCTGAGATAGTGACAGGCCTGGGAGAATTTGAAAACCTGAGCACCATCTTTCTACTGAGCACCCAGGCGGAGAATCACAGGGGTAGGAAGCAGGTAGGAAGTTGTTTTTAAGGGAAGACTGGGCATGACTCTATTGAGACAATGGCTCATTTGCATATACAGAGGACAATTTCAAAGGCCACCCAAAGATGGGACAGCTGCCAGCAGGACTAAGCAGTGTTCACCTTCTGTCCTCGGTGCCATAACAATTTTTTCTTACTAACCTGTAACCCTCTGCTTAAAAGGCAGCCCTTTCTCCTCGCAGAAGTGATCTTGGGGCTGGGTAGGGCCAACGCAAGATTCTGGGACATCGTGTGGTTGTGAAAGGTAAAGAAGGACTCACAAAACAATGGGGACACATTCGAAGGTCACAGGAGCCCACCTGAGAGGTCTGGGCGGCCAAAGCTGAAGGGATCTGAGCAGTGACATAAATGAAAGTATTGGATCAGAACCGTGAATCTCAGCCTGAGAAGACGGCAGAGAAGCCATATTTCAGTGCATCTGCAAAACTACTGGCTAGGAATCTTTAAAAGTTACCAAAAGGGAATGGGATGGGGTGGCGGGAGGGGTGGGGGGGCAAATGGTGCTGGGGCCCACTGGGCAGTGGTGAAGAACACTTGCTGATTTGGTGGAGGGCAGGGCATGTTGAGGAATGGGGAACCTGTGCATAAGAGTTTATTTTAATGTGCAAATAACACGCACAATTTTTTTTTAAAGTGTGAAGGTGAAAGACAAAGAAAGAAGGAATCGTATAGATCAGAGGAGATCAAGGAAACAGAATAACTCAACATAAGGTGGGATCCTGGGCAGGAAAAGGTCATTAGTGAGACAACTAGTGGAATGTGTATAAAATCTTTAGTTCAGCTAGAATGATAATAATAGTAATAGTAGTTGTAGTAATAATAATGAAGGAGCAGGAGGAGAAAGAGGAGGAGGAGGAGGAGTAAGGAGATGAAGGAAAAAAAGGAGGAGCAAGTCTCTGCCCCTTGATCCATCCAGTAGACCCAGGCAAGCTCCCAACCCCTGCCACTAGTTCGACCTGTGATGTTGAACACCTGTGTTACTCTCTGAGCCTCTGTCTTCACATCTGTACAATGGGCACGTCCCCAGAGCACCTCACCTTGAGGGGTAAGGGTTGGCAACAGTGCCTGTGTAAAGCTCGCACACGCAGCCTGGTATGAGTCTGTCCCTCCACGGACAGCAGAGGAGAGAAACCAAAGGGACCCTCCCCACCCTACTCACGGCAGATCCAGTGATGATGTGGACAGGGCCTTTGGGGTTGGTGTAGGGCATGTCTTGGCTGCCGTTAAACACCTGGAGAAGGGAACAGCGGAGGGGACACGTCACACAGGGCGCGCTGGGGTCTGAGCAGCATGGCGCCCGGCCTCACCCTCCCCGAGCCTCACCTTGTAGTTGTAAATTGGCCACAGCCGCTCGTACGAGTGCTCGTGGGCCCACAGCTGCAAGTCGACCCCTAAGAGCACAAGCGGGGTCAGGGCCCTGAACCGGGGAAGATGACGGAGGGTGGGGCCTGGGGTTGGGGTGTCCCTCAGATCACTCACCGTATTTGTAGAAAAGGTCTTCCAAGCCGTAGAGCTTGCCGCGGAGGCCTTTGCGAACCTGGCGCGAGGAAAGAACGGAGGGTGACGGGTCAGCCCCCCGCGGCCTCTCACGCCCTACCCCAGGGGGGGTCCTCACCCTGCTCTCGTGCCACGTGCAGTCGTCCAAGTCTGCGTTGGAACAGTACATGGGCCGGTGACCCATGGTGATGATCCACGGCCGGGTAGCTCGGTTCTTACTGGCTTTCTAGAGAGACGATCCAGAGTGAGGGGGAGCGGGGTCAGGAGAGGGGACACCGCTGCAGTGAATGAAAGGGGACCCCCGCCGGTTACCTGGAGGTCCCTCTCCAGCCAGTGAAACTGCCTCTCCACCAGATGGTGGCCGTAATGGAGGAAGAAATAAACCTCAGTGGAGAAGGAGATGATGTGCGCAGGGCCCACATCCCAGCTAGAGGGGTCAGAGGGCAGGGGTCAGAGACCAGTTCCTGCTCCTGTCCCGTCCCTGAGTGCTCCATATTACCTGTACCACAGGCCTTCGTTGTCGCCGGGCATGCTGAAGCGAGCCTTGTAGTTGGAGAAGTTGCTGGATGGAAGCAAGCAGAACGGCGGGGGCGGGCCTGGGGCTTCCGCCCGACCCCCGCTGCCCACGGCTCCCGCCCAACCCTCGCCATTCCCCTCACTACCCAAAGGAGCGGCTGCAGGGGGGACCATGGCCTGCCACTAAGGGCGCATCTCCTCTCGGGGGGCGGGGGGCCCGGGCACACCCTTAAGCCCTTGGCTCTCACTAGCGTTGCTCGTGATTCCCTGGGCACGTCATGTACGGCAGGCTGGCAGCCACGGGCTCGATGAGTCGCATGAACCTGTCCCCGACACGAGCATTATCCTCATCCATGTTGTAGGCAAAGTCTCCTGGGTCGCAAGGAGGGAGGGTGGGAGGCAAGGAGGGAGAGTCAGGACCCAGGCCAGCTCTGCTTTCAGCACAGCTGAGAGGCCTGGCTGCTCAGCTGTGAGCTGGGCAGCCTTGGGCTCCGAGCCACCCACGTTCTCCCATCCCTACCTCACACCTACCCGCGAGTGTACCTGCAAATGTGTCCAAAGACGCTGCTCCCTGGGACCTCTGAGGCCACTCTCTCCTCCTGTGCCCTGAGCACACCAGCCCCTCTCTCTGCCCAGCAGCCTGTCTCCTCCCCGGCCCATAGCAACATGAAGACAGCTGGTGCACCCTGGTGGTGTCACGGTTAGGTCCAACTCCTTGAACCAAGTGCAGTCCACCCGTAGCCCAGGGACCCAGGGGCCAGGGGGAAACAACCAAGATATGCAACTAAATCAAATGTTTCCTCCTCTCTTTCCCTGCCTGCCAGCTCGCCTTCATTCCTGCTGGCACCTTTCCATTAACCAAAAAGAAAATTAAACAAACAAACAAACAATAATCATGAAAGTACAGGCAGGCAGGTAGGAAAAGAGAGGCGGGAGAAGCGCTTAATTTTATTTAGTTGTGCATCTTGGGCGTTGCCCCACCCTGGGATGTGAACCGGGATCCTTGGGATGTATGTGGACTGTGCTGGTGGAGGTGGCGGACCAAACCACTACTCCACCAGGGCCTGCCTGCACCTTTCCTTTGTGGGGTGGGGGCGAAGACTGGCACATCCTGGTACTGGTTTTGTACCAGGTGAAGTTCTACATGTTTTACCCCTGAATCTTCCAAACACCTTCCGAGGGGAGTGTTATTATCATCTCCATTTCAGACGAGGAAACTGAGGCCTGGAGGGGTGAGGTGCTTTCCCAAGGGCACAGAGCTGGTTAGTGAAGACCCAGGAATCGAACCCTGGGAGTCCAATTCCAAGGTCTTTGAACCATAGCAGCCCCGATTGCCTTCCCTCTCCTCATGCCGTCTGCTCCAATCAAACGCAACGCTCACGCCAGCGCTGATGCAGCGCCCACCACCGGCCAGGCGCCCCTGATCCACACACCACACCGGGTCTCCGGATTCCGACCTGTCCAAGCGCAGTAGCGCTGACACAGGAGACACCAATGCGCGGAGCTGGGCGTTTAGTCCGGCCCCTGGCCCAGCTCCTCCCCCAGCCCCTGTCCCTTGCACCGCCCTGACATGCCTCCCACGCCGGGTCGCCACCCCCACCCCCACCCCCGCGCCCCCTTTGCCGAAGCCTCACCCACATGAAGAACAGCATCGTACATGCCCTGCTGTGTGTCCCTGCGCAGCCGCGGTAGGGCTTTCGGGTTGTCTGCTCCCAGGTCCCCAAATACAACCAGACGGGGGCTCCAGTGGGGCCCCTTCTTCAGGGTCCTGAAACGGAACCGCCGGCTCCAGCCCTGAGGACTGCCACAGCGGTAAACTGAGGAAGGAGATGGTCAACGTCAGCTCAGGGCGCCCAGGACGTCCCCCAGTCCCCCATTCAACTTCACTGGGTGGAGGGATTGAATGGTCTGAGCCGTGCCCGTGTGGCCATGCCCCGGTCCCCAAGGCCTTTCATTGGCGTCCCAGGGTCTCAGGCAGGGTGCATACAAGCAGAGGGGCAACCAGCCCAGGCTGAGCCACCTGCCAGTCTAGTCCTAGCCCACTCGGCTTCCTGCCCTCCCCTGCCCCAGCACCTGGCACTGGGAGCCCTCTCACCGTACTGGACCCCTGGCAGCAGCCCCCGAAGAGTGACTCGGTGTATGTAGAGCTTCCGCCGGAGAATGCCCCCGTCCACGAAGGTGCTAACGGTGCCCTGGGCACGGAGAGGCAGGGGCCCTGAGAGCTGCAGCCCAAACTGCACCTCCGATTGCGTGGGAACCCCAGTGTTCCAAGTGACAGTCATGGAACCCGGCTGCCCTGGGGAGAGAGGGACAGAGGGGGTTGGGCAGACTGCCTGGGCAGGGGCAGGGGCAGGGGCAGAGGCAGGGGTGTGCAGAGAGAGGGACTAGTAACTAGAGAGTGAGGGACTCTAGAACATTTCCTAGTTAAGGACACAGGTTCTGGAACTTTCCATGGTCAAGACTAGCTCTGCCTTATCCAAGTGGTGCTTTCCTTGAGTAAGTCACCTGACCTCTCTGAGGCTGGTTCCTTACCTGTAAAATGGAATCATAATGTGTGGACCATATAGTGCAGTTAGAGGTTTAGCTGAATAAATAGAATTAACGTACTTCAAACAGCTCCTGGTCTAGTCAGGTTAGAATGAGTGAATATTATTATCAATATGATTGGCTGTGTACAGCCCTCATACCAAACATCTTGCATATAGAATAATCACTTCGCAGTTGCAAGGAGCCAGCGATGTGATATGAATGAGGACAAGGGCAGCTGTAAGAAGGGCAGCAGGGAGTTGTGGAGTGTGTAACAAGTTGTAGGGCTTTCTAAATGGGGCAGACACCCCCTTAGCTCTGGTGACAGCTGGCCCAGTCCCACCACATCTGTCAACTTCCGGCGGAAAGCTTTATCTGGTGGTTTTTATGTCCTGGAAGCATCTATAGATAGATGTACGAATCCAGACTTGCCGGTGATAGCTCCACATTCTTGAATGGCAGCAAACAAATCAAAGTTTTAAACACATTGTGGGTGGTTTAGTGGTTAAGTCCACTGCCTCCAGCCAGTGCAGTCCACCTACAGCCCAAGGACCCAGGTTTGAGACTCCGGACTAGGCTGGGGGGAACAACCAAGTTGAGCAGCTAAATAAATACAATGCTTTTTCCTTCTCTCATGTCCTTCCTGCCTGCACTTTTTGTTGAAAAATAAATAAAAAGAAAAATACCATGGGATACAGGGTAATTTAAAGAGCATGAGCAGCTCCAGAAAAATGAATCGGCACAAAGTTATTCTTTGCCGCATTGTTTGTAATTGCAAAACGCTGGAAACAAAATGCCTAGATGTAGGAGAGTCACTGAATAGACTGCAGGACAGCCACACAATGGAGCGCTGTGCAGCTAGCTGTCAGAGAGAAAGAGAAACCCATCAGCTCTGGGAACTAAGATGGAATGATGTCCAGGACATACTGTTAAAAAACAAAAAAGGCAAAGTGCACAAGAGAATCTATAGTCAGCTACTCTTCAGATAAGAGGATATAAGAAAATACATTAATACTGACTTATGTATTCAAAAGAAATAGAAGAAGGTGACACCAGAGACAGTAGATTAATCATGTCCGTGAGGTGAATGAGCCAAAGTTAGAAGCAGGTAGGACAGGAAGCATAGGAAAGAGAAGGGGAAGTCTATCTTTTTGTATAATTCTGACTCTGAGGGCTGCAGCCATGTTTCATATTTCCTTCACATGCCCAAAAAATAAACCTGCAATTAAAATCACCCAGGATGTGGAGGGAAGCCAATATACAGCATAAACATAAACATAAACATAAACAGGTGGATGTAACACTATTACAAATGAATAGCATAGACACAGTGAAGGGGTGGGAAAGAAAAATCAATGTGGGAAAAAGCATTCTGGCTGGACACTATAAGATGACAGAGAAATGGCATGCCCTGGTGATCTTGTGGATAAATCTCTGGCCAGTGAAGTCCGTACATCCTGGGGATCCAGGTTCATGACCCAGGGCCGGGGGCGACAACCAAGATGAACAAGTAAATAAATGAAAATGCTGCTTCCTCCTCTCTCTTCCTGTTGACTTGCCTACTTGCCTTCCTTCCTGTCTATACCTTTCCTTTTAAAAAATTTTTTAAAAGACTACAGAAAAAGAAAAAACAAAGGATTGCGCGTAAGTGATCTATCTCATAGGGACAGGGACAAATGATTCTGAAACTGCTTTATGCCTACAATGGCACAAAATAAACCCTTGCTGGTGGGCCGAAGTCAGACACAACCTTGTGGCCTTTGTATATATTTGTATATATACACACATACATACATGTATATATAATATAATATAATATAATACATACAGGCAGATAGTTAGAGGTTATGCATATGCATATCAGCATACACATGGATTGCCCAGCCCTACTTGTAAGAGATCCTACAGGCAATGACACTGCAGTAGCAATGAGCACACCTATTGCTTGGATTTTAACTTCTAAATACCCATTCTTCGATGAAAAGCACTGTGACTCCATGAAGAAGTGGGTGTTTCCAGATATTCCAAAATACACAAGACGAGCTGGGATAATTTGTGGTGCTAAAGAGAGAGCTTACAAAATGATGGGGTTTGTTGAAAGAACTTAGAAGTCAGTCCGAAGGAAATCTAAAAAGGCCAAATTCAGGACAAGTTGAGCCACAAAATAAATAATGATAGTTTTGGATTTTAGCCCATGGAATAAAATAAAGATTTGTGAATTCATGTTGATACAATATAAAATTGAATAAATGGAGGAGAGAGGGAGGGACATGCCTTCCTTACAGTAAATTTCAATAGAGAGGGAGAGAGAATTTAGAAATCACCGTTCAGCAGACTCTGTTCTATCTGTTGCAGAAGAGCTTCACTGGTGGACACTGAAACTAGTGGGTGAAAATTTCAAGAGGAACATGATTTGCATAGTCTCAAGGAAATTCCCCTGAGTTATTTATTGACTACGGAGGAAAGAATAAAAACTTTATGGTGGAAAAAACCCAGCAGGCACCACTCAACCCAGCAACGAAGACCAACCTCGCCAGTCACAGCGACAAGCCACATCCATCTCACCAACCCTCTGAAACCAGGCATTGAGAGGGACCCAAGGTCACATCCATGATCGTCTTGCCCCAAATCCACAACTTAATTCCAACCAGGAGAAAATACCAGCCAAACCTAAAATGAGGGCTATCCTGGAAAAATGGCTGCACTGTACCCTCAAATGTCAAGATCGTGAAAGACAAAGAAAGGCTGAGAGACAAGCAGATTGGAGGAAATTAAGACGACACAACCACAAAACAATCCGGCATCAGATCCTGGAAGACATTTAAAGAACATTCATGGAAAAACTGGTCGTTTAGTTAATAGTATTGTTCCCATGTCAGCTTCCCAGTTTCAGTTGCTGTGCTGTGGTCATGAAAATGCTCACATTGGGAGAAACTGGATGAACACAATAAGGCAACTCTAATAGGTTTGCAACTGGGGAGTGTTAGATCTAAAATTAGCACAAAATTTAAGATTTAAAAGAAATATTTGGCAGGCTCTGGGGGCCTAGTGGATAAGGCCACTGGAGATAGTCCACATACATCCTCAGGACCCAGGGTGAGTGGGGAACAACCAAGATGAACAACTAAATCAAAAGAAATGTTTCTTCCTCCTTTCTTCCTGCCTGAAACTTTCTTTTAAAAAAACAAAACCAAAAAAAGTATCATGGGCTCTTGAGCAACCTGTTCAGGCTCAAATTCTAGACTGTGTGTCTGGGATCAGACTCTGCATCTCTCTGAGCCTCGGTTTACTCTTTTGTAAAATGAGAATGATATTAGCACCTTTATTAAGGCTCACTAAGAGGTTAGATGAGTTATCTAACTATAGCAATCAGTCAGAAACTATTTACTATTATTGTGCAGGTCAAACAAAGGAGCCCTGTGATCTCACTGACTTGTCTCAGCCAGCATCAGGAGCTGGGTTTATTATTTACAGAAGCCTCCAGGCAAAGTGCCTTGTCCAAGGTCACTTGGCCGCAAATGTCAAAGAGTTCGTTCATGTGGTTTCAGCTTCCACACTGCAACTACCCTTTACGAATCTTCTTCAGGCAGGAACATGGCAACTAGCTGCAGTGGGGGACCCTGGGTTAGAATAGACATTCGTGGAAAAGCTGCTGGCTTCTAACAAAGCCCATAGTTCAGTGAGTGATATCCATGCTAATTTCTCAGCATTGTCAGTGGTCCCATGAACACATGAGAGATCAGCATTCAGAGAAGCTGAGTGAAGGGCTACCGGAGTTCTGCAGCTCTTCTGAATGCCTTCAATCATTTTACAATGAAAAGCTAAAATGATTCGAAAGAAAGGTAAGGAAGGAACAAATGAACGACTGTGCTGAGTTCGGGTGAGTATCAAAAAGGAATAGCCACGATGATTGATTTGAAACCCTTTAAAATCTCCCTTTGTGTTTCAACCAATCTGCGTAAGATCAGATTCAAATATGTGTGTGTGTGTGTGTGTGTGTGTATGTGTGAATGTATATATGTGTATATAATTTTTATATTACATTGTATATATAATACATAATATAATATATACTATATCACATGTTATTTAAACTCTATTATTTATATATTATGTTTATATATATGTGTGTGTATATATATATGTGTGTGTGTATTATATATATATATATAAAAAGAATCTGATCTTACAGAGATTGGTTGAAATGTGAAGGAAGATTTTAAATTATATATATATAAATATATACATACACACACACATACATACATATATATAATTCAAAGCAACACATCAAGCAGAAGCAAACATGAGGTTCTAGCTGTCTCCTATTAAACCAGACATGGAAAATACGCAAAACTATATAAACCAATGCCACTCTTCTTACTAAGTTTCTTTCTTTTTTTTTTTGTTAGTTTTTTTTTTTTCACAAAAGCTGTCAGTAACTACTAATGGGTTTATATTATTAATTTTAAATGCTCAATAAATATTTCAGATGCCTCATTCTTAATTTCTAATATGGCAAATATTAGTGGATATGATTTACATGAACCAAGGGTCTTTGAGGTTCTTAATGATTTTTAGCAGCGCTGAGAGACCCTGAAACAAAAACATATGAGCCAACACCAAGCTCCATTTTGCTGATTCATAGGCAGTATTTCTCTTACTCCTCACACCATTATCTGATTGTCCAGAGGAGGAGGCTGAGATCAGAGAGGTTAAGTTATTTGCTCAACGTCACACAGCAGGTGAGAGCAAAACTGGGGTTCAAACCCAGGCAGTGTGGATGCCCAAGAATCCAAATCCAAGGTCTCACTACATCAGTCACGGCCACCTCCTGATCAAGGGTCAGTGTCAGCCTTGTTAGGAGGAGGAAAGAAGGGCTAGAGAAGCTAGTTCTATAATCACACCTTCATTGGTTTCTTCCACAACTGCTTTTAGGGTTTGCTGAACACTAATGTGTCAGATCCTGGAGATAAGACAGTGATACAGTGAAGAAGGACGGCAGCAGCGCCCTCTGAAGAGCGCTTGCTAGAGGCAAGGCAGGAGAATCACGTCACACAGAGCCACATCCCTGCTGCTCATCATCTCCATTCAATAGAGAAGCTTGGTGAGCAAGCCAGCTTAGGACACCGCAGCAATGAGTGTGGGGTTCCTGAACCTCCAGTCAACTGAGCCTCCCTGGGAAGAGCATGGGGAGGGGTCGCACTTACCTGGGTAGGAGAGATGCACTTGCTCCGGGGCAGCGCTGAGGACCTCTGGGGCCCCCTGGACTCGCAGGGAGAACAGGAGAAGCAGGCAGACACAGGACCAGCAGGGGTGAAGGGAGGGCATGGTTGGGGGAGGCCAGGGATCAGAGAGGGGGAGGGGAGGAGTCCAGGAAATTTCGGGGTCAGCAGGAGAGGGCCGGGAGGATGGAGAGTGGAGGGGGACCCGGCGAGATCACCGGGAGGGAGACGGGATAGTCGGGAGATCCTCTGGGGCTGGTTATCCAGGTGCTGGCAAGCAAACAAGGGTGAGGGTGACTGACCCAGTGACATCGAGCTTCGGCGCCGGGTGCTAGCACTTTGCATAGATTAAGTCATAGGAGCCTCACAGCATTCCTGTGTGTGGTGCCTGCTGTCAGCGTCACCCCTTATCACAGATGAGGGCAATGAGCAACACCATGATTCAATTGCACAGCTAGGATGTGATGGAGCTGAGGTTCAAAGGCTCTGGAGCCCAGCTCCTTCCCTTGGCAGCTTAATCTCCCTGTGGGGGGCTGGGGTTGGTGGAGGAAGTGCCTTCGGCAGCCCCATTCCTGGCATTCCATCCTGATTTTAGGGCAGTTTCTTCCACCTTCTTTTCTAGATCTCTGGCATTCCACGCTGACCTCAGACCCCTCACTCTAACTCATCCTCAGTCTTCCACTGGGGTTTTAGCAATCTCCAATCCCCCCCACTCCATCCCCAGGTCTCCCAACTCCATCCTACCCGCAGCGACCCCATCCTCCATTTCTCAGCATCCCGCCCAGCCCGTGTGATCCCAGTCCCCCCACGTCCTCTTCACCTTTGCTCCAGCTTTCTCCCCCAACATTAAGCCTGCACCCCACTTTATCCCCAGTTCTTCCAGACAGCTCCAGCTCGGATTCCAGCCCCCCACCCCCGGACCTGTAGGGGCAGAACCAGTGCCCGCAGTTAGCTCCCAGGCAGAGGCCAGATTTGGGAAGCCGAGTAGGGGGAGCTACCCTCCAGGGATCCCAGCTCACCCTCAGGGGCCTCAGCTGCTGGCACATGCATCTCGGGTCACCAGTGCTGCAGTGGTATTTATGAGTTTGAAGGCGCCCAGGCCTCCCGACGCCCACAGTCGTCCCTACCCCGGAAGAGCCAGCCATCTCCTGGTGACGTGACGTGATGGGGACCCGGGTCCCACAGGTCCAGCCGGTCCTGGACGCCCCACCCGGCGAGGTGTGAGATGCAGGAAGCCTTGGTACTCTGCCACTGCCACCTCCGAGCTAGCCACCAGGTGAGCGCCCAGACAGGTAAGTCTGACATAGTCCCCAGACACCCCACGCTGCCCTAGCAGAGCCCCCAGGGCACAAACACCAGCTCCCACCCTTGTCCCTGATGTGTGGACACCTGCACCTGTGACCTGTGACTTGTAAAATCTTCGTCTCCCTTCCCACTGCATCGTCTTGCATTTCCTTCTGCTTTTCTACCTCTTCCAAGCCTGACCCACTGATTTCTTCTCAGAACACCCCCACCCTACGCGGCACGCTGGAGATGAAAGGAAAGTCCTTGAACAACAGCGCCCCCTCTGAGCTGTGCAATCTCAGCGGGTCACTTGACCTCTCTGAGCCTCTGCTTCCTGAAGGTGCTAATAGCAGGCAACCTCTGGGGTGCTGAGGATTAAAGAAACTTGGCAGTGAAATTTCATGCTGAGAGCACAGCCTGGCTCAGAACAGGGACTGAATAAGGATCTGCTGTCATTTTCCTAGTAATGCCTAAACTCCAGAAATTGCCCTGGGCTTTAGATGGGAACAAATGACCCTTTTCCCTGCAAACCTTTGTGAGCTGTCTGAGGATAGTGAGTGACTTGCCACAAAATATGCAGGAAAAAGCAGGAAAATTCAGAAGGTCCAGGTTTTCAATTGTTCCCTGCTCCTGTGTGCAGACAGAATGACCCAAAGACTTGACTTTGCAAATTCAAAACATAGCTGTGTCTGCAGGTGGGGAGCCAGCAACAGAGACTGACACTGAGTGAGGAGGGGAGTTCCCCAGGAGCCTGTTCACTGTTCGGATATCTTCCTCCTTCCAGAATCTCCGCTGCAGCTTAAAAAGTAACAAAGAGCCACTCTGGGGAGTCATATGCAAGTGCCCCCGAGCCCACCAGCACACCAGCCTCCACCAACTGCACCTTCCCCTCAGATTTTGTCTTTCTGGTGGTCTTATAGAAGCTCTAGTTCTTAATCACTTTTGTGCTAAAGACACGGGTGGCAGGCTGGCGAAGCCCTTAGAAGCTTTCACTTGCATGAATGCAACTGAAATGCAGATATACAAATATTTTAAGCAAATATGTGATACAGTAACATGTGTGCATCTTTATTAAGGTATCATACTTCCAGACCTAGTGGCCAATGCAAAAATTATCTTAATTTATAACTGTTCTCTCCCCCCTCACCCACCCCAGGAAAGATGAAGACAGAAAGGTGAGAAGAGAGAGAGAAGCAGCATTTTCTTTCTTTTGTTTAGTTGTGCACCTTGGCTGCTCTGCTGGTGGGGATGTGGACTGTGCAGGCTGAGACCCTGGATTTAACTGCTAAGCCAGAGCCTGCCAGTGACTGACACATTTTGATGAACAGATGGAAGATAATGGGGAGTCCTACCATGGGCACAGTGGGATCTGAAAACATCGATGTCTTCTTCTCAAGACACAGTCAGACATTTGCCAATAGTCCTGTGGTCTGTTGTCCCCCAGCTCCCTCATGACAGAAGGACATACTACATACATTTCAGGTACTGCGGCAGCTTTTAAGCTTTAGGATTGAGGACCCTAAAGAATCTTCATGTGTGGGTTTTATTTATTAAAGTTTACTATGTAAGGAAAATGAAGCTGAGTTTTTTAAAACACTAGAATACACGGGCATGTATTCCATGCGCCATCAGAGTGAAGATGCTATCACAGGTCAGGTTACCTTTGCAGAGTGAAAAAGACAGACAAATCTTAGTAGGACTGTAAAAATACTTTTCACCATGTCAATCCCCTTGGAAAAAGTTCTCGTGGACACTCTGGGTTCCCAAGTCACATTGTGAGAACGACTGAGTTAAAGGCGAAGAGGTCATTGTTTTTCCCACCCCAGTTCAGGTAGCCCCTGAATTTCACCCACTGACTTCAGGACTGTTGGTCCCTGACATGGCAGATGAGAGCTTAAAGCTGGCTTCCTGGCCCTCACCTGCTCCTGCTCCTGCTCCTGCGCGCCCGCTCCAGACGCTGAGGACAGCCACCCAACCATTTCTAGTTTATTTTTTCAGCTGCCCTTTTGTTTTGAATCCACTTCCCTATTTCTTATTTTACTCCTTAGAGAGAAGACTCTTGTGGTGACGTCGAGTGTCTGCCCTGGGCGTGATGACCTGTGTTTAGATCTAACTCCAGCACTGACCAGCTTAGGCACGTTATTCAACCTCATTTCCTCCATCTGATTAATGGGCATGAGAATCGGTCAGCTGAGGCTTCACAACAGTGATCGAGGTATCCGTTTTCAGAAACGTGTCATCGTTTCTTTGTTGTACAAAACTGTTGTGTGTGTCATGGGGTGTTAAGTCCACAAACTGAGAGGGCACAGCTTACTGAACAACCAAGTCGGATGCCCTCGTCTGCTGGCATCATAAGATCATCTTGACACGTGGCCGCAGTAAGCGCATCACGGGGCTGTCCCAAGGGTTACCTGACCTACTCGATAAACACCACTTAACCCCGGTCTCAGGTCTCCATCCCGAATCCTCAGCTCCACATGGTCTGCGCCTTAGCCAGCTCCGCCTCCTGAACCCCAGAAGGACACAGCAGAAACTACTTAACTCAGTGTTAGATGCAGCCCTTTCGTTTATTATTATAGTCAAGACATCTAGCCTCTGCCATTTGTAAGACAAGGCGATGTGTGATAAACTTGTTTTTCTAAATGATTTGAAAGTTATTTGAATTTTGTATGGTGAAATATCACATATGCAGAGAATAGCGCCGGAAACAAATCTTCCGCTTAATGAATTGTGATAAAGCACACACACCGGTGTAGCACCCATCCAGGTGAAGAAGCAGATCTTACCCTCTTTTCACAACCCCCTCTTCCTCCTCCCAGGCATGACTCCCCTCAGCCCCCCATCCCTATGAAGTCACCCACTTTACTATTTTGCTTTTGTTAACCTAATTTAGGCCTTACCATCTAATGGAGCTCCCTATGTATGCTTGTTTCAGGTTGCCGATTTCTACATAGTATCATAGAATTAGACAGTACGAACTCCTGTGTCTGATTTCTCTCATCCAACACTCGCTCACACAATATTGAGCACATTCCAATATTAAGCACACCACAGTTTATATATCAGTGGAAATCTGAATAGTAATCGATCTTAAAATTTTAGTACATTTTTGTTCTAGTACATTCATAACATAATGTGAGCGGATAGATAGTCACAGTTCTCTTGAGTAGAATGGTTGGTTTGGTGTTTATATCTGTATCTATATCACCTATATATCTATATATTTTTAAAGGAAAAGTGCAGGTAGGGATGAAGGTGGGCAGGGATAGGCAGGCAGGAAGAGAGAGGAGGGAGAAGTGCTTATTTTATTTAGTTGTTCATCTTGGTTGTTCCTCCTGGCTGCCAGTCTTAAACCCTGGTCTTTGGGATGTATGTGGACTTTGTCCAGAGACCTTAATGGTTAAGCCACCAGGGCATACCAGGCATATTTCGATTTATCTTTAGTAGATATTACCAAAGAGTTTTCCAAAGTATAATGATTTCTTTTCCTCCTTCCAACATGAGAGCATTTCCATTGCTCCACATCCTTGTCATTGGCATTGTCAGGCGTTTTGTTTGTAGTCATCTGTTGGATATGCAGGCACAGCTCATTGTAGTTTTAATTTGCATTTCCCTGATGAGTGATAGACAGACTGTCTTTCTATTTGCATCTTGGTTTGGCGATATACACTTTTTGATGTCCTTGGTCAAGCGTCTTCCCTGATTTTCTATTGGGTTGTACATTTTTAAATGGATTTGCTCTTTATATATTCTGGACCACAGTCATTTGTGAGTGGTATATACTATAAACGCTTCCTATTCTATGACTTGCCTTGTCACTCTCTAGGTGGTTCGGTTTTTTGTTTTGTCTTTTTTTAACGAAAAGGTCTTAACTTTTGCACAGCTCAACTTCTCAATCTTTTCCTATGGATACTTACATTTAAGAAATATATCCATGCTGTGTCCTAGTGGCTTGGCAGTTAATTCTACCAGCGAAGTCCACATATATCCCAGTACCCTGGTTCTTGTCCCAGGGCTGGGGGTAGCAACCAAGCTGAAAAACAAAATAAAAATAAATTCTTCTTCCTCTTCTGCTTTCCTGCCTGCCTGCCTACATGCCTTCATTCTGGCCTGAGCCTTCCCTTTAAAAAAGAAAAAGAAATATTTTCGTACCTCCGAAACATGCTGATAGCATTTTACTTTCCAAAAGTGTGATCATTTTACATTACGTTTAGTTTGGCTATTCATATGGAACTGGTCTTTGTGTGTATTGTGAGGTAGGGCTTTTTTTTTTTTTTTTCACTTCATTTTCATTTAGGTGTTCACATGGGTTGGTCCCTCTGATCCCCAGCCCTGGGTCTTGAACCCTGGACCTTAGAATGTATATGGGACTGCTCCCAGGCTGTACTAGACCACTAGGCCACCAGGGTGTTCCCGAGGTAGGGTTTTTAATTTTATCAAAAAATACATGTGGTTAATAAAATGAACAAGTCTTTTTTTATTAATTTAAAAAGTATCTTTCCGTTGTGAAAAATATCATCTTATTACTGAAAAGTAAAAAAAAAAAAAGTAGAAAGATTCAGAGAGGTTGAATGGTTCAAGGAAATGACAAGCCTGGATTTGAATCCTGGTTCTGCTGCTTCTTGACTAGAAACCTCGGGCAAATCCTGGCCTTCTCTGAGCCTCACTGTCCTCATCTCTACAATGGGTACAGCGGTGCCTCCCTCACAAGTGTTTGGAAAGATACAGTATGTAAAGACCGTCATACAGGATGGGGCACCAAGAAAAAGCTCAATTAATTGTAGCTGCAATTATTAGCAAAGGATTTCATTGAATCACTTGCTGTCCATTTATCCCTAGGCTATATTGGGTAACAGGGCTGTCCCTCCTTGGAGCATTTTTTCATAGACACAGGATCTGGATTGACCCATAATCATATTGTCCAGTGTTATTTTTACTGGCATCTTCTACACATTCTTTCCTACTGGCTGCATGATATTCTGTTGTGTGTGTCCTCTCCCTTTTCTGAGAAGAGAGATGGCCCGCACCGGGAAGAACCAGGGCTTTGCAGCCAGATGGCCTGAGTACAAGCCCAACTCCAAAATATAGTAGTTAGAAGTCCTCTCTGAGTCTCCATTTTCTCATCTATAAACTGAGAATAAAATTCCATGCTGCATACTTGACTTATTTTAGAGGTGAGTGAGAATTAGATGAGCGGCAAGATGTGATCATGAACAGTGTGAAAAATGCTATTTGGTGTAAATGAATCATTGAACAGCTTTATTTATTATGTATTTATTTATTTAAAGTAAAGGCACAGGCAGGAATGAAGGTGAGCAGGCAGGAAGAGAGAGGAGGAAGAAGCTTTTATTTATTTTCTTTACTTGTTCATCTTGGCTGTTTTCCCAGCCCCAGGACACAAATTTGGGTCCTTGGGATGTATGTGGACTGTGCCCAGCATACTTAACCAAGATACCAGGATGTGCCATCCTTGAAAATCTTGATGAAAACTATTTCAGGGTTTTGAAGTTCATCATAAAAAAAAATGAGATGCACTGCTGGATGGGTAGAGGAATGAACAGAGGTGTGATAAGGTAAGAATAGTAAAATGTTAGCAGTAGCATCTGGGAGGTGAGTCTACATGTGTTCCTTATAAAATTCTTTCCATTTTCCTGCGGGTTTAATTTTTTTTTTTTTTAAGTAAAATGTTAGGAAAGGTACTTGTAATTTATGGAGTTGTTGATGGTCGTAGTTCCTGAAAACCCATTTTACAGATGAGGAGACTGAGACTACCTCGCTGTGTGGCCTTTGGGTCACAGATGTGGTAGGGGACAGAAGAGGAGTAAGGGTGCAACAGAAGGTGAGTGGTGGAGGGACAGCTCCCTTCCAGGAGAGGGACACACACCTCAGGGACAGTGACTGGGGCCGACAGTTCTTAGAGGGGGCTCTCACCTGGGGAAAGATCTTTTTCACAGATGTCTTGTGTGGTGCACTCCCCATGTGCCAGGGCCCTTCTTCAACGCTTTGCATGAATGTTCCCATTGATCTGCACCCCAGTTGATAGATGAGAAACTGAGGCTAAGAGAGACTGAGCAACTTACCTAAGATCACATAGCTGGTATGTGACCACGCTGGGCCTAGAACCCTGGTGCATCAGATTTGACAGCTTGTGGCGTGAATGCTTTTCGGAGAGACTTCGCCCTGTTAGACTATCATCTGCTGAGAAATACTATCAGCTTTACCTTCAGAATCTTCCCGTTCCCCTCCCTTCCCACCCTCTTCCCATTGCCTCTTCTTGGATTATCTCCCCTCTCCTCCCTGCCCTCATCCTGCCCTCAGTTTCCCCACATGCAGACAGCAGGGCCTTGTAAATGCCCACGTTTGCTCACAGGCTCCCCTGCTCAGAGCCCTCTTGTCACTCCATCTCACTCAGGGTAAGAGCCAGCATCCTCTCCATAGGCGATGTCACGCAACCTTCCCCATCACCTGTCTGTTCTCATCTCCACGGCTCACCCCCATGCTCACCCGCTCTCAACATTGGAGTTTCCCCACCTTCCTTGAACACAGTAGACACATTCCTACCTCAGGGCCTTTGCACTGGTGGTGCCCCTCTACCTGGAACATCCCTCCCCAGATGCCCACTTAGCTCCCTCCCTCCCCTCTTCAGGCTTTACCTCGATGTCGTTAGTAAGACCCTCCTTGCCATCGACATCCACCTCCACGTAGCACAACAACCCAAAGCCAGGGGTCTGCAGACGGTCTGTAAAGAGCAAGCTAGTCAGTAGGTTAGGCTTGTGGGCCACATGGTCTTTGCTGCAGCTGCTTGGTGCTGTGGTTCTGACACAAAAGTAGCCACAGATGATACGAAACCTAGTGAGCTTGTTTTCCGGTAAAAATGTACGGACACAGGAATGTGGGTTTCATGTAAGGCTTACAGGCCACACAATTCTTTTCTCTTGATTTCTTTTGTCCTGCCATGAAAAGTTGCAAACACCTTCCTTCGCTTGGGAACTGTACCAACACCCAACGATGGGTGCGTTTGGAGCTGTGCCTTTGTCGCCAGAGGAGGGGGGCTGACCCTGCCCCTGTTTTCACATGACGCTCATGTCACTCTTTTCTTTTTTTTTTTTTTTACTAGTAATAGTCACTATTTCTTCAATTCACAATGCTGCATTCCATTTAGGATATGGAAATGGCATCTCAGTCTATATTTCACATCACACTGGCCAGCCGAGTCCCAGCGCCCCTGATGGCCATCTTCTCCGCCCATCCCCGCCTGCCCCGTAGATACTTGTGTCATTCTAGGATGTTTCCCTCTCTGTTATTTGTCCTAAGTTCCCCTCTAGACTGTCAGCTTCAGGAAGGCAGAGGTTTTGCCTGGCTGGTCCAAGGCAGATGCACGGTGGAGGTTTGTTAAATGGCTGGCTGTGGCGTGCCCTGGTGGCTCACTGATTAGTCAGCCGAGGGACAGCCTGCATGCATCCCAAGGACCTGGGTTTGCCACCCAGGGCTGAGGCAACAGCCAAGATGAACCACTAAATAAAATTAAAATGTTTCCTCCTCTTTCTTCCTGCCTGCCTACTCGCCTTCATTCCTGTAAAAAAAAAAAAAAAAAAAAAAAAAAAAAAAAAAAAAAAAAAAAAAAAAAAAAAAAAAAAAAGAAAAAAAAAAGAAAGAAAGAAGGAAAGGAAAAAAAAAATGGTTGGATACGGGACTGAATCCTGAGGACTATGAACCTGAACCCGCTCGGCGCCTCCCGACCCACCTCTTTCCTCCCCAGAGGCTGCCATGGCAGTGCCCACATCCGAGGGCCCCCACTTCAGGAGAAATCCTTTTGAGTGCTGTGCTCACCAATTTGAGATTAGGAGGAAGAGGTGAGCAGAGCGTCATCATCCTCTCATCAGCTGTGGCTCCATGATCTCATCCTGATTGTGATGTCACATGTCCGGGGACCCGTGAGCCACCGGAGGTGATGGGCGTGCCCAGGGCACAGCTCACTCGCTTTGAGTGGCGGCGGCGGAAGGAAGGCTGACTCACCTCTGGGGGTATGGAAATTTCCTGTGACCGATCCCGGGGAGCCGGTGCACACTCAGTCTCCCGCCTCGCCAGGACCACGGCCAGCTGCTCACCGTGTGTCAGTGTGGACTCCACAGCCCTCATCATAACCCCATTTCCTCGAAGAGGAAACTAAGGCTCAGAGAAGCGTGCTCGCTTCCTGTGTCACCCTGAGGAAGAAGGCCTGGTGCCTCCCCATGCATTCCCAGGTCTCTTCGCTCTTGACATGTAACCCTTGGGCTCCATTGTCTTGAGTTCATCCCTTTGCCCAGAGGCATTGACTGTCTCTTGGATTTCAGGCCTGGAATTCAGTGGCAACTCCCAGCACTGCCCAATCAGTGGGGATGATGGGTCCATGAGCTCCAAACCCAGGCCGGGACCGGATACGCTGAAAAATTAGGAGTGCGCCTCAAGGTTTGCCCAGCTTTTTTGTTTTTCATTTATTTTTTATTGTAGTAATTATCCTGCACATTAAAATAATTTCCTATGTACAGGTTCCCCAGCGCTTAGATATGTTTCATCACACCTGCCCTCCACCACATCACCAAGTCTTCTTCCCCACTGTCCAGTGGGCTCCACCACCAGTTGCCTGCCCCCCAGCCCGCCCCAGTCCCTTTCGATCACCTCAGTTCTGTTGTTTGTCCAGCTTTTTATGTTACCGCTGATTGGTTACATTTGCCATTGGGGTCATGTGGAAGGGTAGGGGCAGGATTTTAGAGTCAGTTTACCAGTGGACCCTGGTGGCTCAGGTGTTGTCTACAGCTCTGCTTAGTCCAAATAAAGCCCAAGAACCAATGGGGTGAGGTGGCCGTGGAGGGGGAAACAACCAAAATGAAAAACTAAAAGTGCTTCTTGCTGGTATTCTCTTCCTGCCTGCCGCCTCGCCTTCACTCCTGCCCGCTTCCTTCCTCTAAAAAAAGGAAATAAATGACTTTCCCCTAGTGGCTTAGTGGTAAAAGTCCACTGGGCGCAGTCCACACACATCCCAAGACCCCAGGTTTGCGAGATGAGTAAACAGCAAAATAAAGTGCTTCCTCCGTCTCTCTCTTCCTGTCTGTCTCTCTCGCCTTCATTCCTGCCTACACTTTTCTTTTAAGGAATAAAACTGAAAAAAATAAGTCAATAAATAAGGGAGGAAAACTGACTATTTAAAATTACCTTAAATCATTACGTTACTATGTCTTTTAAAAAAAAGGCACTCAACCTAAGTGCTTTCTGCATCCTCATAACAAAGCTGTGAGGGAGAGATTTTATTATACCTGTTTCAGAGGAGGAGCGCCACGCACGCAGTTCTTGTCTCTGGATAAGCCACTACACAGCCATCTTGTTTTCCTCCAATGTCGCTGAGCAGTGGCCTGTGGTGTGGGCAAAGCTTGAGCTGAGGTTCACACCTGAGAACGCTGGCCGACACCAGTGAACATAGCTGGCGTGTATTTTCCATGATATCCTAAAAATAGACATTATTATAGCCTAGGATGATGGTTATCGTGAGAAACACATTCATACCATGGGAGAGAACAATAGCTGCTGGGGTTTGCTTTTGTTTTTGTTTTTAAAGGAAACGTACAGGCAAGATGAAAGCGAGTAGACAGGCAGGCAGAGCAAGAGGAAGATGCGCTTTATTTGATTGATTGATTGAATTTTATTTAGCTGTTCATCTTGGTTCTTCCCCCAGCCCCAGGTCATGAACCCGTGTCCTTGGGATGTATGTGGACTCTTCCCTGTGGACTTACCTGCTAAGTCACCAGGGTATGCTTGCCACAACAAGATTTTAAAAACAAATCCTTCTTGAGGGGAACAGCCTTTAGGAAATTGGTTTTGTTTGGGAAGGGGAGGATTTTCCCTGAGAACATAGAATTGCATGCCTGTGACATGTGTTCGCTCTGATTTGTGTGTCACTGGTGGCAGCAGATTTTGGAGGCCCCGTGACGTGTTCCCTCTGAGGGGTGTGTCACTGGTGGTAGTAGTTTGCAAGCTGGCATTGTGTATGACATCGCCCAGCTGGGCGATGTCATAGAACAGAAAACATATGCCCATTTGTACAGCTTGCAGGAAAACAATTTAAAACTGGCTCACACTTCACCTAGACATGAAACGGGATTAGCAACAATGTCTTCATAGCGCCTGCATATCCCTCCCAAGCCCCCTGTAACCATTAAGGGCATCTGTGTGAAGTGTCCTCTCATTTTCTTTATATTGTATCACCTTCATCCAGATTCCCCAACACCATAATCAATTTTTCAAAACATATTTTTGCTTTGGAATCATCTTAGATTGATAGAAAAGTTGCAAGAATAGTACAGAACCCCTCTCCAGTTTCCCCAAATGTTAGCATCTAACAACCATGATACACTTACCAAAACGAAGAAATTTATGTTGTCACATTACTAACTCAGACTTTATTTGGCTTTTACCTGCTTTCTCATTATATGGATGAGTTAAAACAACAACAACAACAACAAACTGATTAGGTGCGCCCTGGTGGAGAGGTGGTTATGAAAATCGCCTCCGAAGGAGCACAGGCCACATACCCCTGGGTTCAAGTCCTGGGTCCAGGGCGGAAACAGCCAGTGTGAACAACTAAATAAAATAAAATAAAGCACTCTTCCTCCTCCCTCTTCCTGTCTGCCTGCCTACTTGCCTTCATTCCTGCCTGCACTTTTTATTTAGAAAAAAGAAAATTAAAAACTGGTTAGTTCGCAGACCTTCTGCCTATATAAGGGAAGGGCGGTCAGGCCACTCTGGAGGAGCTGGACCACATCCAGGTCACAGTCTTCTCTCAGCTTCCCTGAGAGTCTGTGAAACCCTTTCTGGGGAGTTAAGTGGATGAGAGTCTCAATGAATCCTAGAAAGCACGTGGCTGATCATAAACGGGGGGTAACTGTCAGGGCTGAAATGTGGGTCATTCCTGCAGCAGCAGCAGGAATGTGGGCAGCTCAGCTCTTGGACGTGGGAACAAGGTTTCATGAGTGGAGCAAGCAGTCATTTATCACCATGGGTGCGAGTGGGAAAAATATCCTCAGTAAATCCAACATCAGGTCGTAGGAGAACAGCATCTCCATGATGGTCAAAAAAGAAGTACAGAGAAGAATGGCTCATGTTGACACAGATGTCCTCTGCTCAGATTAAAAATCAAAACAAGGCGCGCCCTGGTGCAGTAGGGGTTGAGCTCAGTCCACATACATCTCAAGGTCCCGGGGTCACATCACGGGGTGGGGAGCGACCAGGATGAACAACTGAAAATAAATAAATACCTCTTCTCACTGCCTACATTTTTTCCTTAAAAAAATAAAATAAAATAAAATAAAAACATCTCAATGGCATTCATCATGTTGGTGATGACATAGCCCTGGACACGAGCCCTTGAATCACATGATCCAATTTGGACTGACTGTCATTCAGTTTTGAAGATAGTCTCCACACTTCCTGGACCCCAATTCTTCCTTCATCTTGCGAGGCTTTTGTTTGGTGGCGCAGGTACTGTAGTTTCATGAAAGTTTCTCAGGTATTTCTCCCGAGTTGTCTCCTCCTTTCCCCTCCTCCCGGTATTCGTCCACTCTCCTCTTCCCTCCTCCCCCC
>RJWH01006935.1:0-46933 GCA_004363575.1 Solenodon paradoxus | reverse complement strand
ACGCTCATACTGGGGGAGGTGTGTGTGTGTGTGGGGGGGGGTAAGAAAACAAAACAAAAAAAATAAGTGAATTAAAAATTAGGTATGAAAGTGAATATTTAGAATGAAAACGAAGTCACAACGTATTATTGGAGGCTGGGAGATCCCTGTCTCTTGACGTACATCTCTGGGCAGTTTACTGGAAGCATTTCCCTAGAAATAACAGCAACCTGACTTCACTCCATCTGGGCACTGCAGGCCAATGACCCCAGAGGCAGCAGCAGGATGGCAGAGGAGCTCCTCCCCCTTCTACTTGCTGAGTCACAACTCATGGGGGCTGCCATCCAGGTGAAGAACATCTGGACCTCAAGTGTTGGAGGGGTTCTCTGTTTTCACCCTGTTGGTTGAGGGGTGGCGCCACAACACAAGAGGACAGCTCGAGTTGTCCAGAGGGGCCTGTGGCCCCACACAGTGGTTTCAGTCGACCCATAAGGCACTGGCAGGGGTGTATTGGTCGGGGTGCCCTTGGGGTAGGCTAACCGTTTTAAACGCAGTACCGTTTTGTTTTCATATTTCCTGACCATCAGTTTTGTCCCATTTTTAATAAACCAGGGTTGTATAACACAGGGCAAAAGGGACGGTTGAGTTGCCCCAGGCCCACCCAGTCTGTTGAAGGGACCCAAAAATCCCCTCCCATTTTCGTCTTAAATAAATACAGTCAGCCTACTTTGGGGGCACACAGCCCACTCACACTCACCTAGACTCAAGGAACTGCCCCCTCCAGCCCCTTTCCCATGGGCCCTTTGGCCTGGACCCTTGGGACTTTCCCACCAGTCCCAGTGCTCTGCCGACCCTTTCCAGGCCCTTCCCACTGGCCTTTTCTCCTGAGAAGCTCCCCTCTCCTGCCTCCTGTACTCACCAGACTTTCCACTTCTCAACACCCACCTAGAGGAGTTCAGAATCCTCTGCCTAAAATTCTAAGTCTAGAAGAAGGTGTAAAGAGGTGAATCAGGAGATATATCCGGGGGCAAGAGAGCTTTCCATGGGGAGGTGGTTGGTTAAGGAGGGAGGAAGGGAGAATGGAACAAAGGTAGGCCCCACCTGTCCCGGTCCCTCTTCTGGGCACATGCAGGCCCTCCCTAGGACCCACACTCCCCTGGGCAGGGAGTCCTTATGCAGGGTGCCACCTGGGCATCTGTACTCAGCAGTGAGCCGAAACCTAGATTAGAGGACCACAGAGGGGACAGCCAGCAGCTGTGCCCACTCTTGCAGCTCTAGGAACTACCTCACCTGCCCTCATTTCCAGGGGCCAGGGCAGCACAGACCTTTGAGGAAGTGTCAGCAGCTTTCTGCACCAGAAGGGTTGGGCAGGAAGAGCCTTCCTGTCCAGTGAAGTTCACCCAAGGGGCCTTCCTGAGTCCCAGTGCAGCCCCGCTGTGGGGCTGAAAACCCCAGCACAGGCACCCACCTTGTCTCTGCCTCCAAGGTCCTGGGAAGGAAGCACAGGCACTGACCCATGCTGAGAACAGACTGCGCTGGTCATTTGATTCAACAATCCCTTGTGCGTGCGGCCTGGACAGCAAACTGAGGCACAGGGCAGTGAAATGAAGCACGGAAGTCACTCAGCAAGCCGGCAGGAGGGGAGGTTTTGAAGCCAAGCTGAGCATCAGAGCTCCTTTCTACAAACCACAACCCAAGACACGGCGGCAGTCATCTCCACGGCTGGACTGTGCCTGCAGGATAGCTTATGATGAGCCTTAAATAAGACAGCGAGTAAGAGCTGCCACTCCCAGCTTCATCCTAGGGGGTAGAAAAGACCCCTGAGTCAGGCCCAGGGCAGGGCGCAGGGGCCACCACGGAAACTCCCGCTGTGTGGCTCAATGACCCCTTCTCAGTGTGTTGGGAGGACTCCGGGAAGGAAGGAGGGTGTGTGTCCACAGCCGTCACACGCACGAACAAGACCAAGGGCGACCTCCGCCAACACCATTTTCTCAAATCCAAACCTGCCTCCGCCCAGGCGGAGAGGCCTCTGCTGCGCGGTGCCTGGAATCTGACCCCTGACGTGGGCCTGGTCTCCATGGCAGCAGGGATTGATTACCGCGGCCTGGCCCAGCTCCGCGGACTTTGGACTAAGAACTGTGAGGGAGGGGAACGCAGACTGCAGACTGTGTCTCTCGGCTCTGTGAACCCGCATTGGCGGGCGCCATGGTAAGTGAGGGGCTGCTGGGTGGGGACTGTCCCGGCTTGGGGGGTGGGGGCGCCTTCACAGATCCTCCCTGACTGTTCCTCTCTCTGCTGCAGGCCAAGTTTCTTTCCCAGGACCAAATTAATGGTAGGTTGGCTTTGCTCTTTAATTAGCAAAATATGGGTCTCATTAGGCAATTTGTTCATTTTCTGTTGGTGGCAATCGAGGTGGCTGGTGGGAGAGCTGAGCCCACCCAGGGGCAAGGGGTGGACTGCTACAGGACATTGAGGGGTGGGATGAGGCTCTGAGTTAAAAATGTCAGTGCGGATGACGGGGGAGTTCACTCGGTTTTCTTCCAGAAACTAATAGTTGGACTAGGTGGGAAATGGAAAGAGACATGCTAACTGGGTGCAACTGAGGGCCCCCCCCCCAAATTGTAATTGGTTGAGAGAGACAAAAGCACTCTGGGCGGGATACTTCTACTTTCTGGGCCTCAGTCTCCCCATCTGTAAAGTGGGAGGGCAGTTTAGGTGGTCCCTGAGGCCCCCTTTGTTCTGACGGCAAGCCTAGTCACCTAGTTTTGGTGTTGGGAGCATTATTTCCTGAGTCCTTTAAGTGCCCCTCCCCACAAGCAGGCTTCAGTTTCCCCAGGGCACCGTCTTCTGCTGCCATAAGGTTGCAGGGACAGAGTTCGGTTACACAGAAAGCCCAGCTTGGGAATGTGGGCCCTGGCGGTGGGTTTAGGATTACCTGGGCGGGGATTCAGAGTTCTGAGTTCCTGGAACGTGATCTACAAGGGGAAATGGGTGGATGGGTTGCCGGCTCCAGGGAGCATCTCCCCAGAGATCCTGCCATCTCGTCACACCAAGAAGAGGACCCGAGCAGAAATTTGTACAACATAAGGCCCAGGGCACGGGCCTCTCCTGCTCCTGTCTACAGGGGAGACTGAAGGAGCTAGTGTCCAGCTGTCAGCCACACCTAGTCCTGAGGCTTCCTGACCCTCCCTCCTGGACTTTGGAAATTTCCAGAAAGGAAGGGAAACTTCCTTTTGTATGACAGTGTCTGACACTAATGGGGCCACTAATGGTTAATGAATGAATTAACGATTGGACAGGATTGCCTGCTGGAGTGGATGAAGTGTTCTTGGAGGCAGTCGCCTCTGAGTCTGAAGTGGGGAGGATGACACCACATCACCAGGGTGCTGTGAGGGACAGAGAAGATAATGTCGGTCACATACTCAGACATGGCTGGGCCTGGTACAACCTAGTGCCACCGTCATGTGCAGTTTTTGGTATAGTTTTTGGAGTTTTGTAAACTTTTTGAAAAAATCAGCCATTAGTAAATCATGTTCCAGTCTCTGTATCTATGCTAAACAAACAAACAAACAAAAAAACAACAACCAGAAAGTAAAATCTAGCCCTATTGCAATCAGTGCTGCTGAAGATTTGAAAGAGCCTTCAGTTAATGAATATAACTGGTACAAGGTTAAGAAATAGTTTAACAGTAAATCACTTACCAGACTTAATGAAAATGCACTCATTGGGAAGAGCTGGATTCACTGGCACACAACCTCACTTATCAGAGTGGTCGAAGTGAAACTACAGGCTGGAGATGAGGGTACTGGCAAAGCGCACCCTAGAGTAGGGGTTGGCTCCGCCTCTTCTCAAGCCCAGTCTGCACACATCCCGAGGACCTGGGGCCAGACTGTTCAACCAATGTGAACAACTAAATAAAATAACATGCTTCTTCCCTCTCTTCCTGCCTGCATACTCATGTCCATTCCTGCCTGCACCTTTCCTTTTAAAAAAAAATAAGCTGGCAAAACGCACTGGTAACAACCCCCAAAATTGCATATTTCATTCTTATGTGTAAGTGTGTTCTACACATCCTTTGTTATCAAATGTATAAAAAACTTAATTAACAATCTATCAGAGCCAGTTGTTAAACTTCCATCAGCACATAACTAATTATCCTACGCCCTGGGAGATCTTTCTTGCCCAGGGGCATTTGCATTTTCAAACCGAAGACCTAAAGAGAAGTCCTTTCATGAGAGAAGGAAGAAGCACTTTATTTTTATTTAGTTGTTCACATTGATTGTGCCCACCCCCCATCCCCGGCCCTGGGTCTTGAACCTGGGACCTTGGGACGTACGTAGGATTTATATGGGACTGCTCTCAGGTGTACTAGACTGCTAGGCCACCAGGGTATGCCCCTAAAAGGGATTTTTAATCACATTAATTTAGCCCAATTCATTCAACAAATATATACAGTAAGTCCCCACTTAAAGTTGATAGGTTCTTGGAAACTGCCACTTTAAATGAAACAAACCTATAAAGAAAACATGTCCTTGAATCTCATTTTGTTCAGTGTTAGCCAGGATTTTTTTTCTCATTAACTTAAAAATGAAATAACGTTGAACAAAATGATGCTATTCAAGGACCTGTCCAGTCCCTTCTTTGTACCTGCCCAGTTCTAGGCATTAAGATAGCGAACACAGCAGACAAAATCCTGGTACTCCCAGCATCCACCTTCAGTAAGGGGAGGACAAAAAAGTAGTAAAATAAATAGAACTGTTAGCTGGTCCAACTCGCAGGTGAGAACACTGGGAAGGGAGAGTAGGAGTGGAGGGGCTGGGGCTGGGGGTGTGGGAAAGGAGTCGAAGAACAATCCTGTGGTCTTGTGCCAGCTCAGGAACTTGCCAGATCTGGTCTCCCAGGCCTTCAAAAAGTTTATTTGTTGAAGTAGGAAGACGGAACATATTTTAGGTAACAGTTAGGAGCTTGGGCCTCCAACTGGCCCTGGTCCTGCTGATGCCAAGAGTCACAGCCCCGTTAGTGAGTCTGGGCACTTTGGAGGAGACAGATCACCCTCTGTAGGGGTCACGGCCACCTTCAGGCATCTGTCAGAAGGGACAAGTCATAGGATAAAGCCTTGAGCAGACCCACTCCTTGCCCGGGGACAAACTGAGAAGACAAGGTGGGGTGTCTATGAGAGGTCCCCAAGAGTAGGATGGGGTTAGGGGTGGGAGAACTGGATTTAAGCCCTGCATGCAAGGCGGTCTCCTCTGTCCCCCTGATGTAAGGTGATAGGGTTGTTCCTGCGGGCACTGGGCCCTCTTGTAGGGAATTCGGTTTTCAAGAACCAAAGGACCAGCTCTGATCCTGCTTGCCGTAGACCATTCCACACCTGGCCTTTGGTCTGCCTCTCCTGAAATCTAGGATCTGGAAAATTCTGGAAGTGGGAGGAAGGGAGAATGGAGGCTCTTCCTTTTCAACCTCTCCATTGGTCCCAGCTGGCCAGCCAGTCTTTTACTGGCACCCCTGAAATCTTAATCTGCCAGGAAAGGCCTTATTAGGAAACTTGAAGGGCTTCTCAGGCTGGGCCCCCTCTGCCTCCCCTCCCCGACTCTGCTGGTTTCTGGGACTCCGGATCTCATGTGGCTTCAAGGCTAGAGCTGGACCCCAGAGCAGGGCTCCCACTGCAAAGCCTTCAGCTGCTCCAGCTTTCAGGTAGCTGCAGGGTCACACAAGGGAGAGGGGAGGTGCTCAGTGTCATGATTTTATCATCAGCTGTGGCAAGGATGTTCCAGGCTGCTGAGGGCCAAGCAGGGTGGTGTGAGGTGCATAATGTCGGGAGACCAGGTAGGTTTCCACATGAGGCTCAAGCAGACACATGTGGGCCTTGGGATTGGCTTAGGTCTCCTGGAGAGCCATTAACTAAGTCTGACCCAGACCCTGAATCAGAAACTTTTGGGGAGGCCTGGGTCTCTGGCCCAGCGTCGAGTGCAGCTCCAATGGGCTGAGACAGCACCTGGAGGGGCCTGAGCCCTGGAAGCCTTCTCATCCTGTTGAGAACAGAAGAAAGGGATCTGGAGGGCCTCAGGCCACACCCAGTCAGAATGGAGAAGGGCCCAGTAGTTGCCCTTGGACAGGACCAGGGACCAGGGACCAGGGACCAGGGACCAGGACCTGCAGAACACAGCTTAAGAGTTCTGCAGCCTGGAGTGGGGCTGGGTCAGTCAGTGGACCCCGGAGTGCCCGCAGTTGTAAAAATTGTCCCCGATGAGCCCCTCTGCTAGGCCTTATAGAGGGGATTTCTGGGTCTGCCTTTTATAGCCCAGTTTCCTGATTTCCTTGTCTTTGCAAAAGTTCCATGGGAGTCTGAGCCCCCTGCTGTGGCTTCCTGGTCTCCCAGAGCTGGCCCTTTCTGAGGTCTTACTGGAGAAGGAAGGGAGAAAGGGAAGAAGGGGAGTTGGAGAGAGGCATGGGGTTGCCAGATAAAGACAGAGGATGTCCAGTTAGGTAATGAATGTCCAATAAGGCTTTTTCAGTGTAAGTATATCCCATGAAAAACTTGGGGCATACTTTTTCCAAACAGATATTCCTTGTTTACCTGAAATTCAATTTTATTTGACAGTCCTGTAAATGTATTCATTATATCTGCCAGTTCCTAGGCAGGGAGGCAGGAGAGGGAGGGCAGAAAAGGTATGGGCATGTGGCGTGAGTGACCGCGATTTATTCTCCCTCTGGGCTGTGTGCAGAGTACAAGGAGTGCTTCTCCCTGTATGACAAGCAGCAGCGGGGCAAGATAAGTGCCATGGACCTCCTGGTGGTGATGAGATGCCTGGGAGCCAGTCCAACACCGGGGGAGGCACGACAGCACCTGCAGACTCACGGGATAGGTGAGCAGACTGGCAGGGGCCCTGTGCCCTGCAGCTGTGGTTCTGGGGAGGGGCCTGCAGGTGGGCATCCCAGCAATGTTATCACAGAGCTGCAGTAAAGACCGAGCTAACCAAGATCCCAGCGCTGTTTCACAGAACAGTCAGTATCCCTTTCTCAAAGAAGTAGGCAGCAGCCTCATCCCCATTTTACAGCTAAAGGAGCCATCAGATCCAAGATCTCAGGCTAATGATGAAATTGGAACTGGAACACAATTCTTCTGATTTCAAAGACTAATCTCCTAAAAATGATGTGATAGAAAACAAAAACCCCACCCCAAACCTTACTCAGTGACTTTTGCTGGTGATGGGTCACTGCAAATCATTTCAATTGCTTTAGTTTCTTCCAATTTTAACGCTGGGAACAAAGAGGTCTTTCATAACCAGAAACAAATTGTTTTTAAAGAAAAAAAGGGAGGCTATCAGCAGCTGGGGTGGCTGTTAGTATTGGTCGTGAGACACTCAGGAAAGGAAGACTGAGGAAGGCGGTGGCCTGGAGAGAACACTTGACCTAGAGCCGGTGACTTCTCAGTCCCTGCACCTATTTCATCTCAGATGGGTCCCCCATTTTCTAGGGTTACTCTGAGGTCCCATCAGGGCTGGCTGGCAGCAGTAGGAGTTCATCGGGGCAGGGGAGGTTGGGTTGGGGGTGATGGGGGCTTCAGAGACTGAAGAGGTGGTCATTTGCCACCTGTCTCCAAACAGTAAGTTGTGATCTGGGAAAATTCCGATTTCCTGTGGTTGTAGGTTGGCCAAAACTTGAGCTGCGGAGACTGGGGTGGACATAGCAGTGAGGGAAAAAGCAGGTGAGCAGCCCAGGTGGGACTGGGCTTGAAGGCCCCAGGTGAAGTCACTGTCCTTCCTTGTAGACAGGCTGCAGTGACCACCAAGGAGGAATGGACCTTTGACATTACCAGGGAAGCACTTGGAAGGGAACAGAGGTGGTGGTGCTTCATCCTGGTCCTGCCACTGCTCTGTGAGGTGACTCCTTGGTGACATGGACAGTAACAGTCTTGTGAACTGATGGGTTTAAATGAAGTGGTGGGAACTCAGTAGGAAGGGCTGCATCAACTTCACGGTGACCGCTGCCACCATCTTGGTGCTTCCTTAGCTATGAATACTTGAACTGGCCACAAGATCATTGGGTTGGAGGTCACCTGGCTTTCCCTAGAGCCTTTCTGGCTCATTCTGTTGTGTTTGGGGATTTTTCAGACAGAAATGGAGACCTGGATTTCTCTACTTTCCTGACCATTATGCACACACAAAAAAAACAAGAGGACCCAAAGAAAGAAATTCTTTTGGCCATGTTAATGGCAGACAAGGAAAAGAAAGGCTACATCATGGCATCTGAGCTGCGATCAAAACTCATGAAACTGGGGGAGAAGCTCACCCACAAAGAAGGTAACAACCTGGACTCCCCAACAGTGGGAGAGAACTAGGGGCTTGGGGCAAGGATTCCAGAAGCCCAATCCACACCTGCAGAGGATCACAGTTAGCTGTTGAGCCAGGTGTACTCTGGATCAGAGCCCAGAGAAAGGAGATGGTCTCCAGGCGACATGGGGCTACATCTTCCAGGCTCCAGGAGTGGCCTAGAGAAACCCAGTGAGGACCGATGGTCTTAAGTTGACGCCTTTTCCAAGTTGAGGTTTTTTTTTTTTTTGTTTTTAAGGAAAGGCACAGGCAGAAATAAAGGTGAGTAGGAAGCAGAATTTTTAATTTTTACTTAGTTATTTGCACTGATTGTTTCCCCTGGACACAGGACTCAAACCCAGGGGTTATGTGGCTTGTTTCTTTGAGGGAGATCAACCTAACTGCCACTCCACCAGGGCGAGTTGAGATGCAGCTTTGCTCCTTTTCCCTCACAACTCGGCCAACTCTAAGAGTTCTTCCAGGAGTATTGATGGTAGCCTTTCCTGGAGCTGCTGCTCACAGATCCAGTAGCCCAGCTTGCCTTGGACAAGGGGCCTGGGATTTCTGGAGAGTTCTTTAGACATGAGAATGCACCACCCAAATGCTGGACGGGTTGCTGTTCTTCCGGCCTGCCCCGCTAGCCCGATCTAGCCACAGCAGCCTTCTCAGGTCTGTGCTGCCCCAAGCGCACACCCAGCCAACCCACAGGCAGGGTTTCTAGGTAGGCTGCAGGGCTCGCCTGTGGTCGGGCCAGGAGGACTGGGCTAGGACTCAAGTGGGTGAAGGAAAAGGCTTCAATAATGACACAACTTTTAAACTTTGGTTAAATCACAACTAATGGAGGGTTGCAAGGTTGTAGCTTGAATTGGATTTGAAACCTGGCTCCCCCTATTCTGTGGGATCTCAGATGAATCTCTTAGCCTGTCTTACCCTCCTCAATTTTCTTGTTGGGAAATGAGTTAAAAGTCACTCAGGCCCATTTTCAAGACCTAACAGTCTATATATACCAGTCTGCTTAGATCATATCTGCAGTCACAGGCACAGTGGAAAGCACTGAAATCTATGTAGAGAAGCTGGACAGTGTCCCCCACTTTTCCAGGCCGGCAGCACATCTCATTTTTCACGGTGGCTGTTTTCATGTGAACAGGGGAGCACGGGCTCTCTCTCCCTCTCAGGTTGAGGACATACTTGGCCTTTTATGTACCAGGTGAGTTAGCAGAGGGGTCCAGCTGGGGCCCTTATGGATAATGGCCTCTAGTAGTCCAATAGCCCCCCAAATTGCAGAGCTCTAACTGGCTTACAAAGAAACACTTCAAAGAAATTGGCAATGTGTTCCAGACAAGGAGACGAATTTCCCTTTCCCTTGCTGTGGGAGAGAGGAAAAGATGATACTAGAAGCAGAAATCATTCACTGAGTGTTGGAAAGAAAATCTTCAATTTTACTCTTGGAGCAGCTGGAAATGGTTGCCGGGAAGGCCTCCTTTCTGCCCTTAGCTCCTGGCTAAGTGCTGCCCCTCTTCTGGACAGGAGGCTCATTTTATCTAAGAAGCTGAGGGGTAAAATCTTCTCCATAAGATAAGATAAATTAGTCTCTTCGACAGTCTAAAGATACTCAGAATTACTGTTGCCTAGGTACAGAGCACAGAAATTACGTTTTGGAGGAGGGTGGTTAAGCAGAGAATCACAGAGTATGTTTTAACTGCCTGGGATTTGTGTCAGGAACATCCAGAATAAGGAAGCTGACACAGGGCAGTAAGACTTTTTTTTTGCAAGTGAGGATGCTCCAAAGAGCTAAAGGTAGGTTGGCCCCCAGAGACAGTGGGGGAAATGTAAGCTGAAATGGCTCTTGCCAATGCCTGGGACAAGCTAGTGTTTTGTTCCATGAATCCAGAACCAGAAGAAACAAGTAAATAGAGTAATTTCAGGAGTAATGTCAGAGGACAGTGACAGTTCTGTGAGCTTTCAACACAGCTGAACTTTTTTCTCTCATATTACCCCCACACCCAAACATGCTTTTTTCAAAAAAGGTGCTGGTGGCAGGCACCACTTGTTACTAAGTCCCTCCTTGGGGCAGGGGGTTGCTGACTTGAAAGGGAGCAAGCCAGTTGCAGGCCAAAGCCTAGGCCGAGGTGGCCAGAGATGGAGCTTGTGGGGAGTCTGTTCTGCTGGCCGGAGGGGCGGGGGGCTTGTTGGTAAAATCTATGGCAAAGGTTTTGGGCACAGTTATTTTCTATGAAAAAAAGCAAAACTCAGTAACTGCATCCTCACCAGTCCACCTCTCCAGTCCCTGCCTGGCCCCTGAAGAAAGGCTAATGAACTCAAACTGAATCGGTGATCTCCAAGGAGTGGGGAGTGGGTTGCCCTGTTCACTGGGTTACTTCCTGTTCCAAGGGGACACTCAGGGAAGACCTCTGGGGAGTCCCAACCCCCAAAACTTGACTTCCTGTAATGTAGCACTAAAGCCAAACTGAAAAATTAATGTGATTTGTTGCAGTGGATGATCTTTTCAGGGAAGCAAATATCGAACCAAATGGCAAAGTGAAGTATGATGAATTTGTCCAGAAGATCATCATTCCTACACAGGACTACTGAATGCAGAGTACAAGGCTGTCTCCCCTGGGCCTGAGAACCTCCAACTAACTTCATGTTTCAAGGAAGTGGTCCTTTCCTCCAGAGATGTCAAACAGCGGCAAGACAGCATTAGCTGACAGCAGCAGAGGATAGCTTAGCAATGAAAAGAAATGGTTTCAGCCATATTAGATTTTTATTAACTTTAATAACTACAAGAGTCCAGGCCTTTACAGCACAGAGAGCCCCTTGTTTGGAGCTGATCTTGGGTTCCAGTCCTTACTCCATGTCCAGCTATAGGTTCTCACTAAATTTGAATTTAAGTTGAATTTCTACTTATCTTAAGCAGCCTATTGAGGAGGATCTGAGATGACCTGAAAATATCTTGGAAACTGTAGAGTACTGTGCAATCCTGACTTGCCACGGAAGAGCTCTTAACAAGAACTCTCTACCAAAATATTATATCCTGTATTTGGGTGCTGGAACCACAGCCCACATTTCCAAGACAAAGCAAGTGGTAGCTGAGAAACAGCAACCAGAATGCAAACAAAATAATGGCAACATTTCTTGCAGCATCCCGGGGCCCAGGGCCACATTCTGATTCCCATCTCAACACAGAGCAACACAGCTGAGGACATTCACTCATTCAGGAAAGGATGAAAACATCTGTGTGAAAATAAGACAGCATCAAGTTAAACAGTGGGAAGTGATCTGACTTCACAGCTCATATCAAAGGAAAACCAATTTACGTGCTGTGCTGAGGCCTCACAGAGCTTGAGAAGAAAAGCCCTCTGATGCTCCTGCCAGTTTGGAACCTGTTAGCAGAGGTTCCTGGAACTAGGATGGTTTGCACAAGTGGACAAAATTGGTCATGGCCTCAAGACCTTTCTTTCCCCATGACAATTAAAAGTAAAAAGAGAGGCATCAGGCCATGGCCCTGACAGCCTGGAAAAGAGGAGTTTGGGTCCAGCTGGGAGCTCTTCCAGCTCAAGTGGCTTTTTGAGTTAACGTAACCAAGAAGTAACAGGCTGGTGCTGCTATGCATTCATCAAATTTGTGGACTCTACTCATGAGTAGTGTCAGTACAGACTTTAAATGGACGGGAGTCACACACCAAAACATCTGGGGAGGGGGCAGAGCTCTTAAGTGTCCATTTCCATCCTTACTTGTATTAAAATTGGGTTCTCTGACCTGTGGCTTTATCTAATGGTGCCTTAGTGGCTAAAGCAAGATAAAACCAACTTGAGAAAGATGTAGCTTTTGGGAGGTAATGCAATGCACAAATTTAAGGTCAGGCACAAGGGAAACTGCAGGGGGGCAAATAGTCACAGTCCGAATGCAATTGTCTCATGATGCTCTGTGGCAACCAACCAAACTGAGGTCCTGAGAAAGGAGAGACACTCATTTTCTCAATAGTGTCACCGCCAATGGGAATAAGTAGGAATCCTAGGAGCTGTAGAAAAGGGTTGGAGAGATAGACTGGGCCAGTCACCAAGTAGGTGAAGGTGACCACCTAGCCAGGAAGCCTGCTTCAAGTGGTGCAAGGGCGGGTCCAGGTTTTGTGGGGTCTGGGATTTCTAAGATTTGGCAGACTCCTATAAGAATACAAAAATAGAAATACCAAAAAAACTGACAGGGCTGCTCTAAGGACTCTGAAGGAAGCCAGAACAAGTGAGGGGCACTGGTATTCCATCTTCATTATCTTCCTGGAACATTTACCACCAAGGCTGATTAGGCTTTGACATCCCTTAAAGAACAGCTCTTTCACTTTCAGAGAAGGTTTGAGGGTCCCAGTCATACCACGAGAGGTTATTATTTTGGGGAGATTCACTCCAAGACACTCAGTGTGTCAGTTTCACCAGGATTCAGAAGTAAAGCGAAAGTGAAGTTTTTATTGGTGAAGTAGCGAAAGTGAAGATAAAAATAAAAGTAGAAGATGGGTAATGTGAGTCACTCCTGAAGATAGAGGGCGGGTACTTCCCAGAGGAGCCGCCTGGAGTTCTAGGGTTCGGACCTTCATGGAGCTCTGGCTGAGTTGCACGCCTTTGGCTCCGCCTAGGGGCATTTCACCCCGCGTCCACAAGTGGGTTGAAAACACAAATGTTTCCATTAGAGAGCATATAATGAGAAGGGTTCACCTCTCACAACAGGTAAACCTTGCTCCTTTTGTGCCTGCATTGCATGCGGCTAGAACTGGCCCGCAAGGTTTGGCTCTGTTTCCCTTAGACTGCTGAATGGTAGGTTCCCTGACCTTTAAGCAGATTGGCAAGGCCTGCTTTCAGTTTTCTGTTTACCCGCCACTTCCTGCTAAACTGTTACCTAACACTAGCTCCACATCTCTTTTTAACTCTCCATATATATTAGGAAGCAACTCCTATCCTACCACGCTGCCAGGAAATCTATGGCATAAAGTGGGTCAGGAAAAGGAAGCTCTGGGCTTTTAAATGTTTTTATTCATCAATGAATGGGTCCAGTATGGTTTTAAAGCAAGTTTTACTAATATGTAACTAACAGTCATCTGAGTTACAGCCTGCCCCAACCACACAGCTGGTGTGGAGCGGTCATGAGACTCAGAGACTCCACTCTATTCCTCATGACGGGTGTCCGGCAGCTAGGATTCCAAGAGCCTGCACCATGTTCAGACTTCATCCTCCACCAGGGAAGGGCTTTTACACTACCCCATGGACTGGAATTCCAGCTGAAATATCTAGCACCAGTACTGTTTATCAAAAAGTAACAGTGCTCTTAGTACTCAAACTGCAGATTATTAAGCAAATTTAAAACTAAACAGATGCTGTGGTTCATTACAAAGCTAGCCATATTTTAGTAAGAAGGGGAATGATGGCTTCATTACTTACCTCAAAGCATGTTGTAAGAAAATTGTCATGCTTTGCAATTTCTGGATGAAGGTGCTTTGGAAGCAAGCACATAACATCACTTTTTGTGTGTAAGGTGTGTCCCCTTGCATAACCAGCAGTATTATTTTAGAGAAGACAAATTAACTGAAGGCTTTTGTTTTATTACGTCTAAAGAGTGCTACATAAACAGGTAACATTCAATAGGTAAACAATTTTTTCCCCAATGCATGTAATAAATATTTTCACTTGGTACTTTTATACAAACTGACATTGGTCTACTATACATCTTTAAAAGCCATTTTACTGGTTTGGCATGCGGTATGGAAATCCTAAGAGAAAGTTTTAAGGCAATGAATCACAGATTTAATTTCATGGAATTTATGGTAACTTTTATATCTGTTTATATACATTTTCTCCTTTGTTAATTAAACAATTAACAGCAGCACACTCTGGGACCACCAGCTATTATTCTCCCTTCCTCTTTCTGAAATCTAAACTTTTTTTTAAATTAAAGAACAGAATTCAACATGTCTTAATAAAACAAAATTCTTATGAAAATAATTCCAAATCTGCTCTAAAGTCCTAAAGATATAGAAGTGTTTTATATATTTAAAATGAGAATTGTCTAAAAAACAATGTTCTTCCCATAATTATTAACTTAAAGTTGGGCTATATTTTAATACCATTTCAGATATCTAACTCAAAAGAACAATTTGCCAAGAAATCAATGCAATCACATTTTTAGAAGCTTAAATGAATCGTTCATAAGTCAGTAATGATACTGAATTATGATAATGTCTAAATTAATAGAAGCAGAAACATTTTAATACTCAAAACAAATTAGTCAACAAAGTATGGCATAGTTAAGGTTTAGTCTCTTTTAAAAAATATTGTGTCCAATAATGCCCATGAAGTAATTAAAAGCCACTTGAACCGTGCTAGTCAAGCAGTATCTTATCAAAGGTGTGGATGTGTGCATATATTTATGTACACCAAGCGCTGTACAGAAACACAAACATATGCACACCAGTTAGGAAAGTAAGGGGAGTGGTGGCAACCTGCCCAAGGATTCTGAGACTTGCTATTTGTCCACAGACAATGTGTCAATATTGGCCTGGGGGTGGGGTGGGGTGGGTGAGGGTAGGCTAAGGAAAAAAGATGAAATGACCATGTCCCGCCCCTGCTCTTAAACTTAGACGATACAGATGCAGTGCATGGCTCTACTAATAATTATTACAGATCACGACAGTCTGATTGAGATCAGCCATGAGACCAACAAACTGATAGCTGCTATAACTAACATAACATTCTGGAAAGTCAACAAAGGCAACAAACTCCTTAGAGTGGAATGACTAAAATAAAAAGACAACTGAGTGGTTAGTGTCTCCTGTGGAGACACACTCAAAGTCACTTAGATAGACACTTATTTCTCTGTATGATCTGTTCTTCTCTTAGGTTAGCATAATGCAGGACACTGAGAGAAATTAACCCTCCCTAAAACTGGGCTGAAGAAAGCAGGAGGACAGGTTTTCATTCAGAGTTTGTAATTCTTCATTATACACAAAAGCTATCGATCGGAATTTGGAGACCACTAACGACGACATTTTACCTTAGGTAGTAGAATAGAAATGTTTCCTATTACAGTGTATAAAATAAGAAGCAATTTCTCATAACAACTTCTAGCCCAATCAGAACTTAGACAAAAATTATGATTTTATTAGATACTACCCTAAGTTAATATGGCGAAGAGTTCTTAAAAGTGTTTATTCACCATAACACCAGATTCATTAAAAAGCTGTTTCCTGTTTTTACTGACAGTGAATTTTTTTTATTGCAAATTGTTTAGTGACTATAACTCAGCCATGTCTGTGTGAAATACACATGCGTAGGGAAGACTATATAACTCACTGTCACTCACACATTTGTCTATAAATACATATATACACACACACATATACATATCAACACCAAGGTGTTTTTCAAAATTCAAGTCAACAATTTAGTGGCAGAGATGCGGTAAAAACATTTTTAGATGCCACACAAATCATGTGAACCATTAATTTTATCATACAACTGAAGATACAGTCATCTTGAATTCTACCTGGATTAAAGTAGGTCATTTTGTTACCACTGCAAAGTTTAAAACAACACTTTTATACACAAAGATGGTCCTTCATCAACTCTGAGAACATTAACAGTTGTGATATAAAAACCCAGTCTAGAAAACTGGTCATCATTAAGCCCCTTCTTTATCTTTTCTTTTAATTAAACCTGCTAAACCTCTCAATCAACTAGAAAATAATTCTCACACTTTCAAGTACAAAGAATGTCTCTGATGAGGGTTATGGAAAACAAGTAGAACTGCTTTCCCTTCCCTTCAACTCTCATCTCCTGAAAACAGTTTTCAATATATTTACATGTCCCATTATTAAGAATAGATTGGATTGATCCAAGAATTCTTAAAAACAAGAAACATTTTCCTATGTCATGCTTGTCATTAAAAGGCAAAGAAAAACAAACTAGATAGCGAGGCTAAGAAAAAAAAAAAAGTATCCTCAGACCCAGAGTAAAAATGACTAAGGATTAAGCCCATTTTGAAATTCAACTGTTTCTCAGATAGACTTCTCCAGATAGATATGTGTGGTGCACTGTATTTTCCAGATTTTACTTTTAGGATAATTGACTTTCTTTTTTGAAGTGAGGTAACCGTACCTCTGTCAGCTGCACAGGACAACTAACAGGGCTTCTAAGCTATTTTTACTTCCTACTTTGGTATGAAGATCTTATATGAATACTTGTTACCCTGTAGCCAAAAAAGCAAGTCGTCACAGACTTGGTTTAAATACATAATACTGGCAATCCAAATTTAGAATAAAGAACTAGGCTAAAGTGTATTATTCACAGGTCTGCTAAGCCTACTCCTTATCCAGACAGCTTTACTCCCATCTCTAAAACATATTCTCAAGGGATGTCTAGAGCAAATAAGAGAGAACATGTGATAGAGAACATGCAATTAAGTATCGTTGCTAAAGATGCTCATATGTGAATTCAAGACCTTCAAAGCACTTTGAAAGAAGCAGGCAACTGATTTATCAACTGAATGCAAACTCGGGAAGATAAGAAACAGTACTGACAGAAAAATACAGACACACATCCTGAACACACGCACCCATGAGCTATGTCTTAAAAATACATAGGGAATGCAATGGGACAGATGAGATTATAACTTAAGGCTGGATAAAATATGCACACACAAACAGAATCCAAGTCTGTCAATTTTAGAAAATGGAAATTAGAACTATACTCCCAGCCCCCTCCCCACGACAAAGAAAAGCCCACAATTTAAAACTTCATACATGCAATTCCTTTTCTGTTATTGCAAATAAAATAATGCCATTGAAGTAAAATAAAACCAAAACCATAGGACAAATGATGAAAAAAATCTTCAGAATCCAGAAAAACATGAAGGTGGTTTGTGGGTACTTGTTTTTTCTTTTTCCTTTTTTTTTTTTTGTTTTTTGTTTTTTACAAGTGTTTTATCAGACAGGCAGTCTTAGATTTATATACAAAAGTAAAACTGAAAATATAGTTTTGTTCTCTGTACATTTCTTTTAATTTTTTCCCTAAAAAAAGGAAAAAAAAAAACACGCTTGTGTACTTTTCTAAACAGCATAAGGTAAAACAGCATGAAATTCTCCTCTTTCTACCAAGTTCATTGAATCTGGGGTGGGGATGGGAGCAGCACGGACAAAAGAATCAGTCCAATGAAATAATGTCTGGTATGATGCCAAAGATGGATGCTGTGTCCGTGCTGCTCCTGTTTGCGACAGTGTGGCTATGGCTCTCCCTTAGGCTGTTGGAGGATACGAGGCTGCTGTTACTGCCACTACTGCTTCCATTGGTGGCTGGCAGAGAAGTACTACCTCCTGCACTTAACTGATCAAGAAACATCTGTGAGGAAGTATATGGAAAAAACCGAGACGAGTGTAAGAGGTCTTGATCATCTGAAACTGCTGCTGCTGCGGCGGCGAGGAGAGAGGTGTTATAATGCTAGGGAGGGAAAGAAAAGGGGGGGGAAACAATTATATCTACAAATAATTTTTCTTCTCAGTAGAACAAAACCAAAGATTTAGTAGATTCTGACTATGGTGTTTCTGAAATATTTAGTAAGACATTTTGCAAAATCAAATGGCCTTATGTAAGGATTATGTATATCTTTGATCCTCAGAGACATTTCTGAATCTCAAACCGGGAAAACAAGCCAACAGTTTTATTTATTTTTAAAATTTGTTCTGCAAGCAATTCTCAAAATTCTATTTCCAAAGAGGCAAAAACAGACACTGGTTTTTTACTATATATTCAGGTACAAATGAAACAGATTTTTATTTAAAGTCTTAAAAGTCTTAAAATAATAATGGGTACAACTACTCTGAATTTTCTAAGGTAGAATTTTTTCTCTTGGCTACACATTATACTTTAAAATATTTTAACTTAACAATTAAAACAATAGTAATGTTTGTTCATATAACATACCTGATTGTCTCCTGATAAGAAAGGAAAGAAATCTAATCCTGGGGAGAAAAAATTATTTTTGTTTTAGAAACAAAAAAACAAAAACCACAAAAAACAAACCGCTCCCAAATACTTAAAAATCAAATACAAATCCTAAATGCTAATTCCAAATTCATTTAGAATTAATTAAACATGAAGAGGTGAGCTGAAGATTGTCTCTCCATTAGATTTAACACTGATTCCTTAAACTGACATGGCACTTTTCACAATGCTCTCACTGACTTCTCAAGTAACCTTTCAAGCTGCTCTAATTGACTCTTCACAAGTACCCCATGAAATACGTAATTAGTTTGGCCCTGTTTTGTAGATAAGAAAGTCTGAAATTGAAAGAATTAGTTAAGCAAGTTATAACGCAGACATTTTCTTTCTTAAATTTGCTTATTTATTACCATCTATACCATCAGATTCTAACTCATGAGATTCCTTACTGTTATGAGGGGGAGGAGGTCTGAGTGATGAATGATGGCTGGGGTGGTGTGTGGTAGCTGGTACAGAGGGACTAGCTCTGATCCCTGGCTATAACAGATTCATTAAAAACTGGCATCTTTGAATTCACATTCTTGTCTCTATGGGCCAATGTATAATTGGAGGAAGAGCAAGCAAACTTATATGAATAAAATGCCTCTAACTAAACTTGGTGAAAAGTACAAGCAGATGTAACATAAAAATATAATACCAACTCAAACACTTAGCGGATCTGATCTACTGTTTGCACTAGCAGAGATTATAACATGCAAAGTGAGAAATGAGCCACTCACTATACATTGTGGTCATTTAAATTTACTAAGTTGAGGAAAATGAAAAATTCAGTTCTTTAGTCACAGGAGTCAGACATTTCAAATGCTCGATAATCATATATGGCTACTGGCTACTGTAATGGCCAATACAGATGAAAACATTTCCCTCATTGCAGAAACTTTTACTGGACACAGCTGAAATAGTTTTTTTAAGAATCACTAAGAATCCATCTAGCTATCCCAATTCCAAGAATCCTTGCCAGTGGTCCTGAATTTTCCTATAGGTGGAAGGGTGGAAAGAAACTTCTACTTTATCCTGTTTTAAATTAGAATTTCCTACAATGAGCAGAGCTGGCTATTTGTAATAAAAACTATTGTTAGATTATATGGATACTATATACATTATGAAATATCAGATACAGATCACTTTTTGATAATATAAATATTATAGACTGAAAATACATTGTATAAATGAATATACTGACATTTAGAAGTACTTTTAAAAAGGATCAAATTCAATAGAACAAAAATTAAAACTTTCGTATGTCTCAATGCAGCATTATCTAAAAGATAATACAATGGAGTTACCCACAATGCTTGCTGTATTACAACTGTCATCAAGGAACAAAAACTAATTTTTATAAAAATTCGAAGCAACACATTAGAAGTCATCCTAAAAGAACCTGCAGATTACTTTGTCACACAGCCTAAAGATCATTGTATTAGCTTTACCGCTGGTAGTAAAATACAGGCAATCGCTGAAGGCACACTCAAAGAAGTGGATCTGTACTTATGACCACAGTTTATCCAAGTTCCCTGGTTCCAGGATCCTGTTTTCCCAGTCTTCCAACTCTTCATTAGACTCACCCAGAAGACTATATAGATAAAAGGCATTCCATTCCCAATGTTATATGACAATACTGAGTAACCAGTGACTCACCTTGTAAATCATAAGGCATGGGTGTCATGTGGAAAGGATGCCTGTAGTCTTGGATAAGGGATGTGTTAATATAGCTTGTGTCTACAGCAGGGAGGCTTGGAGTGCGGGACACTGGAGATGCTTGATGTGGAAGACTTAATATGCTAAAAGGAGGAAAATTTGCATAATTTTCAACAATCAGTTAACTTTTACATTTAACAAAGGGGTTGCAACTCACAATGAGTCCTAGTTTTTGTGCCAGAAGTGAAAACAAAAGACAAGACATGCTATAACTTGGACTACCCACAATTATTAGGAAATAACTGACATACTTAGCAGCATTGTGCAAAGGCTATAGGGAGAAAGACATGGATGAATAGTATCCGACATCACAAATTGTATGCTATCTTTGGAACATCATCATTTACACTTTAGGGGAAGGCATGGCTGAGTCACTTAAACTGGATATGACTGAAAGGTATCTAAGAAGACGAAATAGTGAAAATCTTTTCACAAGAAGCACTGGAGTGTTGGCTAGTAAAAAGTACAGATACGTGCTTGCGAAGAAAACACAGAGACTAAGGTAAGATAGAGGGATGGAGCAATCTGAGCATTCAGGAGTTAACAGTCCTCCAGTTGGGTGGGCGTGGTGGTCTTTATGGAAACAAAAACTAGATACTGCTTGTCTTTGCACAGCAGTGCCCCACGCAGTCATCAACACACTGTATGTATATAAGGACTAGTGTGTGAACAAAGGCAGCAAGAGAAGAAATGATCCAAAATGACCAGGTAGCACAGATTCTTTTTTTAAAGGGGGAACAGTATAACTGGAAAGAGAAAAAAAGAACAGAAAGAGGGACTCCAAAAGAACAGAGTGAAAATTTTAAGGAGCTGAGTCATCAAATCTTTTTCTTTACCAAAAATTAAGAGAAAAGGCAAAAAGGAGGGAGAAAGAAAGGGAAAAGAAAAGAATGGAAACGATAAGAAAAAGAAATCTATAGTCCTGAGTATAAACATAAAAGTTACATCCTTCCCCAACCATACGTAAGGTTAACAGGCATTTAAGTCACAGAAAATAAAGAGGAAAGTAGGTATAAGTTGTCTTTTGTATTTATAACTTCATGTAAAGTAGCTAGAGCGTGGAGATGCAATTTCAATGGTACAAAATATTTTAAAAGATGCCAAGGTTGTATTTTCAATAACAGTTTTCATGATTGGAATATGAAGCACTCTCATATGCCTCATAAAAATATTTTTCTAACGGAAACTTAAACATCTTACAACTATAAAAAGCACCATTTTCCATTAGCTGTCTCCTTTGACAATGCCTAAGGGATTATGGGAGAGAAGCAAGCAGCTGAAACAGGCTAGTCTCTGAAAACACCCAGGTATACCAAACAGCAAAGGAAATCACGGCAAATTACTTGACATTTACTGACGTTTGCCTCCTCCTAATTCCTGGCTGGCTCTTTTTCTTTCAATTTGTAATAATATTCTGAAATGCATTTCTACCTTTATACTGCATAACAGCAAACACGATAAGCTGGTTTAGAGTTCTATTTATTGGCTAGTTATTATTGTAAAATGGCACTAGTATTGAATATAACATTATCTTTCTTTTAGTAATGTCAAACTTTGATGTTACTTATTTTTAATTTGAAAACAGACAAAGGTCTGGCATTAGAAAATACTGTGTCTGGGTTCGATTAGTCACTGGAAAGCTTAGGAAGTAGTGAATGCATCTAATGTAATTTTCCAAAATGAATAAAGACAGCTATTTTTTGAGAAGCCATAAATATCCAAAGAAAGATTAGATTTCTAAACACTTAAAAGCTACCTTTAAGGAAAAATGTATAATCAGATAGTAAAGGTATTGCATTGTTTACATATATACATGATTACTATGAGTATTCTTGAGAGTAGAAATGATTTATATATGATACATTTAATCCATAAAGTACTTATACACCAAGAAGTTTATGAAATATCTTTCTTAAAGAAAGGTGACAATATATACTTGATCATACTATGGCTTAATATTGAGTATAAAGTATTTTAGAATCAAAATTCTACAGATACTTGCGGTAATTATGCCAGACATTTAATTTTCTTTCACTCAGATTTATAAAATTAAGTTGGTACAATAACAAGGTCAGATTTGCTGGGTAACAGCTATGAATGTAAGTTTTCCTTAGAGGTAAATGTTCATAAAATAGGATTTAAAGTAGAATTAGTGTTTAAATATTTTGTTTAAATAATGATAATGTTTTTCAGGTCTTTATTATTTCTGTTTGTCTGTATGCTATTCTAGAGTAAAAGTATCAAGCCGTGTACTTCATGAAGAGTCCTAAAATAGTCAAAATTCTCTAATAAGTGAGGAGCTACATATATCATTGCACTCATAATAAATGTTATAGGGAGCGCAGGGGCAAAGGCCTTCAGGTGATTCTGATATAAACTTAAGTTTGAGAACCAGTGTATTATAATCATCTTTTGGAATGATGAATACTGTATTCACATGACTCCTTTAGTACATATCTGAACTCTTTAAGAATATCACAAATCTAGGGAAAAGCTCAACCTTTGACTACCAAATTAAATTTTAGAATCATTCATCTTTTCATCCTATTTGCAAACTTAATTTTACAATGACTTTTTGTTAAGGTCTTAGAACTTACCCTTTATTATTTAGTGGTGATGTGGGAGATAGGGAAGGACAGGTCCTCTTGGCTGATGGCTCTTCTTCTTCCTCATCAGAGGAACTGTCTATGGTTAGGTCAATCACCTCTACTTTCTTATTTTTATTTGAGGACTGGTGGTGAGAAGCCACCTGATGCTCCATTGTGGAGCTCAAGCATCCTGTGTGGGGAATGGTTAAAACACAGAACAAAAAAGATCTATGACACCTCTCTTATCTCAGTGTGTCTATAATTTGTCAGTTATAGTTTAGACTCATAGTACTGTTGAGGTCAAAGAGTAGAAAACCAAGAGCGGCTCTGTTCCTCTAAGCTTGAAACTACTATTTTTGGTTATTGAAAGATTTTATTTTTGAAAAACAATTCGGAATTAGGGCAAATAATTAAAATGTGTGTCCACTTCCGAGTAAGAGCAGCTTGAAGGCAGAGACTATATATTATAATGTTTACCTATATACTACCTAACACACCTAAGAAATATTATGGTAACATTTTTAGAAAATCAAAACCTCCATCCAGCAAAAACACGTTAAAACCAGGAAAGATATATAAATAAAAATGTACCAAATCTGTTAAAAATTTAAAAGGATACCATTTCAAAAGCATGACTTTACAAAAGACTTACTTGATTGTGTTACTTTGAAATCTAATACCACAAAAATGTTTTAAAGCTGGCAAAAAAGCAAATTTAAAATACGTTTAGTACTTCCGAACATTTAATAATTTAATAAGTTAATGAATTATCCATAAACTACTGAGTGTTGTAAAAATATTTTTGCATTCTAATACTGAAAGTCAAGGTTTTACAACAGCAGGGAGACTGTCCTACCACTTAGTAAAAATCAGCACTCACCATCAACTCCATTATAAGAAGCCGAAACTTCCTGTACTTCCTTTTTTGATCTCATAGGTGACCAAGAGCCATCCTCCTTAAACTGTATTTCATCACAATCTGTACAGTACTTTAGGATTTCCATAAACAAGCTATAAAAAACAAGATGTCTTTTGAATATCACATTCTAAATGAAGGTAGATTGAAATTATTGTTCAAATAAACATTCAGACATTAGTATGTTTTGTACAAATATCAATGAGAAAGAATATGGAAGATACAACAGATATTTGTTCTCAAAAGTAATTACTTAAATCATGGTACTTTCATGTAAGGAAATACTATGCAATCACCAAAAAATTAGGTTTCCAAAGATTTTCAATAACCTGGGAAAAGGTTCACAAAAATTGAGAAGAGGTTAAAATAAAATTGTGTGACATTATGGATATTTTTCTTTTTTATACTTTTTACATGATCCAAATTATCTTTAATAAGTATATACTATTTGATAAATTAAAGCAATTTAAATTAAGAGTAATGAATGTTACATCTTGATAATTATCATGAAGTAGATAATAAAACATAAGATTTTCAAAAACTGTATAAATTAATGGCAAAGTTCTTAGGTTATAATGTTAAAACTAAAGGATAAAAATGTTACTATTGTACAATCACAAATATTTGTTTGTAAATGGCTAAGAAAAAAAAAATCCCTATTGGCACAGGGATCTAAAGCTATATAATATACAGAGTTGATAAAACACTATTATTCAATTAAGATTTATTAGTGATCATTAAACACAAAACATTTAAAATACATGTCCACGCCTACCCCAGCCACCATGATTGATCTGACACGTTTCAAGCTCCAGACTACACTTGTACTGCTAAATTTATTCTATGCTTTATGTAACACCTTCTGGTTCCTATATTTTCTCAAATGCTAAGGTTAGTGGCCTCAAGTGTTTATCTAGATATACAGGAAATATCAAATCCGCCTTTACACAATTTATCTTTGTTCATGGGTAAATAAAGGAAAAATAAAGACTAGAAAAGAGGACATTTTTAGAGGAAATATTCTAAGATGTCTGGTAGGACAGAGAAAATACCAATGTTTAAAAAAAATATAATGTTGTAGGTAGACAAGAAAGACAAAGACAAGTATTTCAGAGGAAATATAAAAACAAAGGAAGTTGCTATTCAGTGTGTTGATCAGTTTTAGAATCCCTTACAGTGGTGAATAGGTATAATGGGACCATAACAAAAAGATGAAAAAATCTCCCCAAACAAGCTAACTTCTACTCTGAAAGTTCAGTATGTAGTAAGCTCAAATTAACCAGAGCTTTACAATTCTTTCATTCTTCTCTAATATGATCTGCATGTCCAGGGATGGAAGGAATCATTAAAAGTGTGAGAATAAACTTACTTAGAACCACTTTAAATGGAAAATATCAGCAGGCACTAAGAGTAAAGCATGTATTTTCAGGAGAACATTGAGAGGAAAAATGTTCACAATATAACTTATTTTGAAAAAGACTAATTTTAAAATTCACAAAAATCCAAAAATATCTAACTTGAAAAACACTATCAGTAGATTTTTATACCAAATCTGATAAGTAACAAACCCAAATAACAGATGGTCGTTTTAAGGTTAAAAAAAAAAAAAAAAAAGACTTTAAATTGACATACCCATCAATAATAAGGTGTTCATACGGTGCCTTCTTATCACAAACAGGACAAACCCATGTGGGTTTTTTTTCATTCATCTGAATATAAAGGGTTGCATCAAAACACTGCAGATGAGAACATGTAAGGGCCCGACATGGAATTGTCAGTCGCATTTTACCAAGCTTTAAAAGAAGGAGACCAAAGTAAATATTAGACAATTGTAATTCAAAATGTAGGTCTGATAAAAATGTCCTGAAAAACAATGTGTATGTGTTCTAATGTAGAGCATATTGTGTTTACTTTATATCAACATGAAGAATACTAAACATATTTTCTGTAAAACACCTTTGGGTTACAAAATTATAGTATTTCTTTGTATGTCAAATAGTGACTACAAAATCTACCGAAAGGGTTATTTATCTCCAATCCAAAACTCCTAGATTAGCTCTTGGGGTCATGAACCCCTTAAATTTTATGCAGAATTTTATCTAAGTGTATGTACTTTTCTACAGAGAATGCTTTTAACCAGTTCTCAAAGTAGTTCCTGATCCAAAAAAAAAATCTTTTTACTAGGGATATGGAAATGGACATGAAAGAAAGTCTTATTGCATACCATAGGACAGAGATACAATGACATTTACTTTCAACCTGGTCTTTGATTAAGAGTCCTTTATAGGTCAAAACAGAATGAATGGCAAGCATTCCACATACTTGACATAATAATTGCCAATGTCACTTCTGAAGAAGAAGCCACACTGTCTCGGAGGTGTGCACACTCCATTTTTGCCCTCTCTGGGCACCATCACAGGCAATTCTTCAATCATCCCTGGACCTCTAGTGTCTCCAACATATTCTGGGGCTTTCTTTTGTCTTGCAAATTTGTTTAAACTAACATAAACTGAGTCTGCCCTATGAACAATGGAAGGGAAGAGCAGATGCCCAGAGACATGCCATATATCGTGACCTCCCTTCCCTGGAGAGCACCCTATATATTAAAGTGCAGCTTGATTGCCAAGGTGGGGTCCCCAGAGGCCACAACAGCCACACAGGCTAGAAATTATCTACTTTCAACAACCACATTACTTGCTAAATCCTAGGAGATCTTCCATATATTTGTGAGCTTGGAAGAATATGAGTTAAATGAAGAAAAAAACTCTTGGCTTAGAAGAATTTCAGGGAAATGTGAGATTTCCACACCTACCAAGGAAATGAAATGTGAGGTCCTCAATTATTATTTTGATGCCAAAGATTTCCTATGCTAGTTATAGGAAAGACAGTTAACCTTCTTGGGTCCTTTATTTCTTTTTTAAATTGAAGTAAAAGTACAGGCAGGCAGGTAGAAAGAGAGGAGGAAGCATTTAATCATTTACTTGTCTTGGTAGTCTCCCACTTACCACCAGTTATGAACCCCTAGGGTTCCTGGACTTCACGTGGACTACGTCTCCAAAGTCACCGACTTCACACCTGAACCACCAGTGCACGCTACTTTTCATTTATTTGTTTTTGGTGTGGTTCCCCACCCTCAACCCTGGGTCACAAACCCAGGTCCTTGGTTTTACATGATCTGCACCTTAGCCTCTTCAGACATTTCTAAATACATTTCCTCTATCAATTCCAAGTTATTTGTATTTGAGTTTACAAATGTGGGGATTATCTCATAGAGTAGGTTCTCAAATATTCTTCCAGCTCTACTTTTTATAAACCAGAACCAAAAAATTCCCCAAGAGTAAAAACATTTTTAATTATTTTCATTGCCTTTAGCTAAATGGCACACAAACAAGAGAAATTCATTTATTTTTGAACTGTGTATATCAAACAAGGGCAATTAAAATACACAGCTAGATACAGTATTTACTATTTCAAAGGGAACAAATCTCTTTTTATTATTTTATAAATTAGATACATGAGTTATCACTATTAAGTTTTACTTTTTAAAATCAAAACATACCCAAATATATGATCTTATTATTCCAACAAGTGCAAAGATTTTGTCCCTCTAGTCAAACAGAAATTCAAAGAAGTATTAAGTATTATAATTATGGATTATACATACATAGTTGGTTCTTGATAACCTGAATTTTGAGAGCAGATGTCAATTTAAAAGAATTGCTAAAACTTTTGAAACTAAAAATGGGGGATTTTGGAAAGGAAAATTAAAAGCTGATTCATGAAATTAAGAGGTGCAAGGAGCAATTAACATTTTCTAATACAGAGCAAACACCTGAACTATAGAATTCAAAACTAGCTATACAAATAAAAACATCAAGTTTTAACTGAAGTATATTTATATGAGTAAATGCTTCGCTTAATGTTAAATGACATAAACATCATCTATATTAGCATAACTGTAAACACTTAAAATGAAACTGCAGGAAAACAAGATGTCTTTCAACGATTTGAAAGTCCTAGTCTAATAGTGGTTAGGTGTATCCTTCTGGCAGAGCACAGTCCACATATATCCTAAGTGCCCTGATTCTATTTCAGGAAGGGGAGGGTTTGTGGAAATAACCAAGATGTACATATAAATAAAATTAATAAAATGATTCTTCCTCCTCTGTCTTCCGCCTGGTTGCCTAATTATCTTTATTTATTTCTACCTACATTTTCCTCAAAAATATATTAAAAAACAAATTAAAAATAAAAAAAGAATATGATGCTTATGCACTTTCTCAATTTCTCGTATCCTCAGACCTGTTGTTTTATAATGGAATGGGAGAGCAAGGAACCCATGGAACAAGGGGCTGGATAAGTCAAGATTTGAGGAGAAAAGGATAAATACAGATCTTTAAAAAAATAATTTTGCATCTACTTTCTGGCTTGTGAATAACTCTTCTAAAAATACAACATTAGATTTACTATTTTAACCATTTGTAACTTAAAAAGTGTTCAGTACTTTTAAGTGTATTCACACCGTTGTGCAATGAATCTCAAGAATTTCTATTAGGTGAAGTGTTCTGTACATGTCTTTTAGGGCCAACTGGTTTACAGTGTTAAGTTTTCTGCCTCTTTTATTGACCTGGTTGGTTGTTCCATCCATTATTGAAAATGAGATACTAAAACATTGTGTTATTATTATTTTGTTATCTATTTCTCCCTTCAGTTCTGTCAATGTTGGAATCACATATCTGGGAATTAATTTTTAATAATAATTAAAGCCTGAGGTCAAGACATTTTCCCAGAGAAAAGGATTGGGAATAACAAGAATATATATAAAATGATAGGTCTTGGTGGTTTTATTAACTTCATTATACTTTTTCTGAAATTTATAAGTTTAATAATGAATTGTAATTCCCTTAGCAATTATTGTTGTTTTCTTTTTAGAAAGCTATCAGTTTATACAGTATTGTCATTCAAGAGCAAATTATTTTTTCATATTGAGGTTTTATAAACTACAAAAGATTTAAGAGAAAAATCAATAAATTTCTGCTTAAATTCTTTAAGAATACAGTAACTTCATCTTAAGATCAGAAGGATTCTAATATTAAAAATGATCAGTACCAGAACTACCTTTACAATCCAGGCAAATCATGAAACAGCTCTGTCCTCTTGTTCTTCATATTTTCACCCCAATTTAGGTATGACTGATGTGATTAATCAGTGAACAGAAGTAATCAAAATGTCACAATAATTTAATCTCAGCTTTTCACATATTTTTGTATAAAAGCCACAGCAACTACTACTGCTATTATTGGTGGACCCAGCATCAAACTAGTTAAGAAATAAACCTTTTTTCTGAACACACATTTTTGTGACATATTTTTCATTATAAGTTTAATTATCTGGTATGTCTTGGAGGCTTTTTCTTGTACAAATGATGGATTTCGACCTAACTTTCTGATTTATGATTATTTTTATATACAGAACTAATTTAATACAAGTTAAATAGAACAGTTCTTCATTGGTGGAATCTTAAAATGTCATCACTGTTGGCCAAATTAAATATGTGGGTAATCAGGATCAGGTTTTTATTCAGAAGGATATTATTTTGTAAAAAATGAGATGAGTTATTTAAGATTTTATGTTTGCATCTGGTAGTCATTAAATATAAGCAAGATTTAAATGTATCTTACTAAGAGTAAAACATTTAAAAATAGTTAACAATTTTTATTTAAATTCTAAATACTATGATTAAATAACAATGTCTTTACACTTTTCATAAACTATATAATGAAGGTGAGCATATTTCAAAAAGAGAATTTCTGAAGTTCAGGAAATACCTAATAAAAGAGAAAATGTTTGCTAAACCTGCTAGAAAGGAAGTATTAATTAACACTTACTGGACAGAGTAGAGAAACCCTTAGGCTGGTTGTAGCTATTTCACTGTCCGGATCTGCAGTCAACTTCTCTTTAACTGACATTCATTGAAGAGAACACAAACAAAACAAGTTTATTAAAGATATATCACTGATCCAACATAAGAAAAAAAAGAAAAAAGACAAACTGAGAATGAGGGGCCTCAAAAAAAGAGTAACTAAAAATAATCTAAATTATTTTCCAATCAATTGTATGGAAATTCAATAAAACTGCATACATTTTCTTAATGTTTCCTATTTCTCACCCATTGACTCAAAACTGCATTGAAGTAACATAAAGGAAATTCCTATAGCAGGTTGACATATTCAAGAGAGAGCTCTAAGATACTGGATACAATTTTTACTTTCTTTCAAACTTTTACACGACGTCAACAGTGATTATATATTTATATTTTTTCCAAAGTTCTGATAATAAACAAAATTATTATAAAACACATGAATTTCTATTTCCTCTGAAAATAAAGTTCAATTACTTTTTTACACTATAATTATGTGGGTTTTACATTTATTTACCTATAAATTATGCTACTTTGGGCAAGTCAATCCTCCTTTCTAAGTTTAATTTTATTTAAAGCAAAATAAGAACCCACTCTAGATAATCTCTAAATCTTTTCAGTCCAAATTTCCTATGGTTAAGAGAGACACATTATCAATTTTACTTTTAATGGCTATTTTGTTAATCTCTGTCAACCTAATATAGTAAGATCCTTTATATTTCTCACTCGGAAATCTGAGGCACGTTACTACTGAAAACTCCACTTAAAACTTCAATTAACTTTCAACATTAGAAAACTAGAAATACCTAAATTTAATATTCCAATAATTTGAGAAATTGTTCCACAGTAAATTTAAAGTATATACATACAAGGGGGTCACCACATGGAGTAGTGGTGTGTATTGCCAATGAGAATTTCAGTCATGGTACAACTGTGACCAGAGGTTAAGATACAGTAAAAATCAAGAAAGGGAAAAGTACGTGAATAAGGAAGAATGATTTCAGAGGAGGTATCTATTGTGCTGATAACCACTTACGAGAATTAAGAATTCTGCCACTGTTAAATATGATAGTCATACATTCTGGATGCTTTGAGATGGTTCAAATCTTAGCCTCTGTTTAAATAAACTGGTGGATCTTAACTAAGATATGCATCAAAACCCCCTAAAGAACTTTATAACCTATAATTACCCACTGAATCAGGACAGAGAGGAGGAACACCAATAGTTAGTTTTTTAAAAGCTCCAGATTCTGATAACAGACTAGAAGTCACTTCATTGCCTGGGAGTCCAAACTTTAAAAGTCAAAATAATTCTAAGGCTGTCTCTCGCGCTTAAAAAAACCAAAACCAAAAAAACACAAAACCTAAGTCTAAAATTTGGAAAAATACAGTTACCACTTCACTTATATTATCATGTAATTAATATTATACATATAAAATGTATGATTTTACTATCAGAGACTCAATATTAGTCCTTTCTTGTTAAACATACATTTAAAGAAAATAATCTTTTTAATTGCAAGAAATAATTGCCACATAAAATAAACATGAAAATAGAATTCTAATGTGATTACTAACCATTCTGCATGTCTTCATCAACCATCCCCCTTCAGTGCCCACCATACACACAGCACTGGGAACATTAATGACTTTGGATTCTGTCGAAATTTTCACTTAAATGAAGCAACACAATAGATAGTAATATCTGCCTTACGCAAAATAAAGTGTTTAATACTTTGAAAAGAAATTGAAAGAGAAAACAGTGGTACCTTAAGTACCTGAGGTACTGGTTAAGAATACAGAATCTAGCCTAGAATTAAATTCCAACTTAGGTATTTGACCTCTCTCTGCCTCAGTATCATCATCTTATAAATGGGAATAGTATCTCATAAGACAGTTTTAAAGATTACATGAATTAACACAATCAAATTCTTTAAAGTAACATTACACTCAACAAATATTAGTTATTACAACCTAAAACGTGATTTATATGTTCACTTTCTCAGAAGTGAAGGAATTTTCTGAAATTATTTTAAAATCAGCTAATCAATTTCTATTAAAAAAACTTTGCCTTTAACCTTTGCCATACAGACTCAATTTTAATTGATCCTTTCTTGAAAAGATACTTCTATAGATTCTCCTAGGATTTTGATTGAACTAAACTGAATCTATAGAACTGAATCAATATGGGAAGAACTGACATTTCCCTAATTACATGCAGTGATTAACAATCTTTCAGTCAATGATAGGCTTTATATATGACAGTGGTCCCAATGCACTGTATCATATAGCCATATGTGTACAGGCTATACCATCTAGGTTTGTGTAACTACATTTTATGATGTACACACAATGACAAAATCATCTAAGAATGCATTTCTCAGGATGTATCCCTGTGGTTAAATGACACACAAATATAAAAATACTGGGTATTCTAATCCATTAACATGTATCTCTTCATCACTTAGGTCTTAATTTCTCTCAGCAATATTATATACAAATCTTCCAACTATTTTGTGCAATGTGTTCTTCAATTATTTCCTATTTTTAGATGCTATAGTAAATTGTTAGGGGTTTTCTTTTTACATTTGAATTTCCATTTGTCCATTGCAAATAGCAAATTGATTGTTATAGATCATTCGTATATTCTACAATCTTGCTAAATTCACATATTCTTCTAACATCTTTGTAGCTTCTTTGTGATTATTTTCTACATAGACAATAAGGTCATCTTCAAAATTAAAACAAAAATTATTAATTTCTCTCTGCATGATTTGTTTTGTCTTACCTTACTGTGCTGGCTAGGATCTTAAGGACAATGCTGAATAGGAACATTAAGAGTAGATATTCTTGCCTTGCTCCCAATCTTAGGGGTAAAGCATTCGAGTTCATCATCATTGACTATATTAGCTAAAGGCTTTTTAGACATACCCTTCATTACACTGAGGCAGTTGTCTTCTCTTTCTATTTTGGTGAGAGTTTTATCATGAATACTGAATTTGGTCAAATGTTTTCCTGTTTGCATGGAGATGAACATATAATTGTTTTCTTTTGTAGTTCCTTGAGAAGGTGGATTATACTGACTTTTGAATATTCTATAAGCCTAGTATAAACTATGTGTGGTCATTATGTATAACGTTTTTATATACTGTACACTGAGATAGTCAAAACAATCCTGAAAAAGAAAAAACAAACTTGGAAGGCTCTATCTGATTTCAAGACTTACTACAGAACTATAATAATTTAGACTGTGGTACTGGGATAGGATACTCACATAGGTCAAGGGAAAATAACAAAGCCCAGAAATATTCATACATCTACAGTCAATCTACAGTCAATATTTGACAAAGGTATCAAGGTAATTAGTATAAAATATAGTTTTTTCATGAAATGGTTGAACTACTGGGTGTCTATGTGGGGAAAAATGAACCTCAAAATCTTACCTTGCATCATATACAAATGAATTGTAGATCTAAATGTAGAGCTTTAAAACAATTAAACACCTAGGAGCTGAAGGAATCTTGTAGTTCTTCTAAGAATTTTTCAATCATTATGTTAACACATTTCTTTCTTTCTTCAGAGGATGAAGTGCAGGGATCTAAGCTTTTCCGAAAAGCTAAGGAGGCACCATTTGTTCCCACTTGAATGGCAGGGTTTGCAACAATAGCTGCACATGGATTACACAGAGTGAAGAGCAGGGGAAATACTAAAACGTACATTTACCTGATCCACATGCACATGGTAGCCCAAGGCTTTGTTGTGGGAGCAATGACTCTTGGTATGGGTTATTCAATGTATCAAGAATTCTGGTCAAAATGTAAACCTTAAGAAACCAGAGGACTTGGCTTTGTCGGTGATAACTGCTATTTGTTAGACATCTCATATTGAGATTACAGCTTATGCTGAAAATAAATAATTTGACTGAGTCAAATAATAACATGGCAATTTCAACATCTGCTTCCTTTTGTGCAGGCTTGATTTTCCTGGGGTTGAAATTACTAGTGATAAGTTCACTAAAGAGTCAGGGGAGTGTCAAGTTAGTACAAAAGAAGAAAGACTCAAATGTGCTTGATGGTGGTCAACTGCCCACATTCTGAAGCTCTTCTGATGAAATTAGCTCTAAAGAAGTCAACAGTCCAATTCTGAAATACTTGGGAGTTGCTAAAGAATATTACACATGTGATGTTATATAGGAATCCTACTTATGCCAGTTAACCTAACTTTTTCCTGCCCATCTTGTGGACTGATTGAACACTTCAATTTTTCTTAGGGCTGAATGACTCTTTCAGAATATAACATTATAAGGCTTTCCACAACTCGGAATGCAAGTATGTTTTTAAACCAAACTCTAAGTTGATAACAGAGCTCTTAGAAATTGTATTTATTTCACAATCACACTTGTAAGCATGAGAATAACTCACCTAGTTTATTTTTGTTAATTGCAGAATTATATTTGTTGCTATATTAGAAGAATCTTTTAAATGTGTTCTTGAAATAGTAATGCATATTTTAAGTGTAAATGAAAAATACTTTTTCAGTGTGTACAGTATGTTTATTTTCTCTGTAAGAAGTATAAATGGTCATATTTAAATTCAGATGAAGTATAAATTAAAACTCAGTTCATTAGTTGCACTAGTCGCATTTCGAGTGCTCAGTAGTCACATATTGCTAGTGGCTACCAAATGGCACAAATGTCAATACAGAACATTCTATCTATCATCATAAGCTGTTCTAGGTTTGTTTTTTTAAGTATTTTTTTTTAATAAAAGGTTATTTTATATTCAAACTTTAGAATTTTAAGGCTGGAAACAACTGAACAAACTAAATTCAAGGTTTCATTTAACAGGCCAGGAAACAGAGCTACAGAGACCAGAGATTTATACTAGACCTCTTTTCATCAGCTGACGTCAACAAAAATTTGAGGATCTACTATGCCTGGCACTGCACTAAGAAGTGGAAGAAAGAAATCCAAAAGTATAGCAGAGAGTAACAATGCTCTGTGACATCATCTTGAAGTATGTTCAAGAAATCAGTGCAAGTTGGCACGCCTTGGTAAATAGTGGTTAAGCCAATTGCCTCCAAAGGGGAGCACAGGCCACATACCCCAGGTCCAGGTCCAGGCCCAGGCCGAGGGTGGGATGGGGTGGAAGGGCAGTGGAAGATGACGACGACGACGACGACAAACCAGTGTGGACTACTAAATAAAAATAAAATAAAATGTTTCTTTTTCCTCTCTCTTCCTGTCTCCCTGCCTACTAGATTTCATTTCTGCCTGAACCTCTCCTTTTAAAAAAAAAGTGAGTGGAAGTCAATTTATCTATCTACTCTAGGGTTCTAAGACGCTTCCTGGAAAAAGTGAAATAAGAATGCTAACTATAGTTAGGCTAAGGAAGCAACAGGGAAATTCTGAGTCACAGAGAATAATACTGACAATACAATGAGGAAAATAAAACAATTTACTATGTTTGGAATGAAAGTTATGAGAAGAATGAATACAGATGACATTGGAAAGTACTAACCAAGTGCTAAGACACAGAAAGCTGTGTTTGCCATGCTAATGAAACTGGAATATTTATTTTATTGGTATTAAAAAAATGGACTATAAGAAAATGGTTTAATGGTTTAAAATTAACTGTATAAATCATGTAGGTTGCTACCAAAAAAAGTTATCAACGGGTCAAAAAAGAAGAGGGATGTATTACTGAAGAGGTTTTAAAAGTAAAGGCAGGCTGTAAGAGCTTGAACAAAAACAGTGATGGTTGGAAGAGAAGACAGATTTAGGAATGTTTAATAGGACTCAGTAAATTGAGTTTTAAATACCTGAATTTGAGGACCAGTGAAATGTTTTAGTGAAGGGACTTAGCAATACAAATTTGTATTTGAAATTCAGGGACAGTTCTGCATCCAAGATGATGAAATGTTAATACCTCCGGCTCTCTCCTCCCCATAGAACTAAGAAAACACCTATTTGGCTACTACAATCTGTGAAAAGAAATGAGACCAGCATCGCCACACAGCAAGGGGACATAACACCTAAAGGTAGGAGAGGCAGATCAATCTCGGCAACACATCTCCCTGTTCCAAGAATCCAGGCTGCAGTGGAACCAGGCAAAACCAACATGTCCCGAGTTAAAGGCAGCAAGTACCCAGGAGCTGGCTTGTAGTCACTGAGCTGGGATCCTCAGCACAAGGTGAAAAGAGAACTAGCATCCCAGTAAATGGAGATGCAGCAACTAAAATGAGCTAGCATGGAAGGCTGCCATTAGTACACTGGTGGTGAGTTATTAGTTCCTTCTGAAATTCTACCCCCAGATCTAAAGGTATGGTTATCATCCCCTGAAGGAACTACAACTTCTCTGGAAGACTAAGAAACTTTCAGAAGACAGGGTCTAACAAAAGCTAGCAGTTGTCTCCATTCTGTGGGCTGTGCTGGGACTGTGGCCTGCTTGTTGACTGTGGGCCCACAACTCCCAGGTCTCTCTCAGTGGGTTTTATTGTTCATACCTGTGCCTGGGGGGAAACCTCTGCATTCCCTATGCCACTCTAAGCCTGTAGGTTAGACTCTCAGGCCTTGTCAGAGGGCTCACCTTAGATCTTCCACAAATCCGACCAGTACTGACATCACACACCTAGAGAAAATTCAATGATCAAACCAAGATCCAGGTCTATTCTGTGCAACTCAACAGCCTAACACAAGGTATTTACTCCAGGAAAGCCTAACTCATAGAAATAAATACAGAATGTCAAACAGATCTAAGATACAGACAGAGAAACATATAAAAAAAAAGGTGGATCAAAATAAAAGCCCAGAGAAAATCTGAATGCAACAAACTTTTTTTTAAAGGAAAGGTACAGGCAGAAATGAAGGTGACTTGGCAGGCAGGCAGAAAGAGAGAGGAGGAAGTATTTCATTCTATTTTTACTTAGTTGTTCACACTGGTTGTTTCCCCCTGGGACCAGGACTCAAACCCAGGGACATGTGGCTTAGACTTCCTTTCTAGTGACTGACCTAGCTGCCACTCCATCAGGGTATGCCATGAATGCCAGACTTAGCAAACTACCTGATGAAGACTTTGAAGCAACTGTGATAACCATACTAAAATCAGGAAAACAATGGAGGAACAAAAAGAGAACTACAACAAAGAGAGAGAAGATATGAGGAAGAAGTCAAGATGCTAAAAAGCACAATAACTGAACTAAATAACACAAAAAAGGGGCTCATCAGGAGGCTGGAAGAAGCCTTCAACAGATCAGTGAGCTAGAAGATCAGGGAGTAGAATGCATTCCAGTATCAACAAAGAGAAAAAAAGAATTAACAAAACAAACAAACAAAAAACCCCAGGATACAGACCTAAGGGATAGCAGCAAGGGAAACAATAATTACTTCATAGGAGTCCCAGAAGAAGAGAAAGAAAAGGCAGAAGAAACTGTATTTAAAGAAATAATAGCTGACAATTTCCTTAACCTGAGGAAGGAAGCAGAGCTCCAGACCCAAGAAGCTGAAAGATTTTCAAACAAACCTTACAGGCCAGAAGAAAATGACATAATGCTGGATAAAAAAGAATTTTCAATTATTGAAACTTTACCCTTATCACTTAGAATAGAAGGAATAATCAAAAGGTTTTCAGGCAAACCAAAGTTAAAGGAATTTATCACCATGAAACCAACTTTACAAAAAATAGTAAAAGAAGTCCTATAAAATATAAAGAAATCCCATTTAAAAACAGCAAGAAATCAAAATACAAAAAGCGGGGAGAAAAAGAAATGTATGGGCTATTAGAAGGAACTCAAGACTAACTTATTTTCAAGTAAAAACAGAATATAAACATAGAGACCTTTATGTAAACCCCAGGGTAATCTCAAAATGCATCTCCAGGGAAAAGCAAAGAAGAAATAAAAATGGGAAACCAATCACAACATAAATGCTTCCAAATCATTCAAGAAGAGAAAGAACAAAAATACTGTTTACAACAACACCTAGAAAACAATTTAAAAAATGGAAACAAGCAGTTATATAGCAATAGTAACCCTGAATGTCAATGAACTGAATTCATTAATCAAAAGGCAAGAGTGGCTGAATAGATTAAAAAACATAACCCAATTTTCTGTTGCATTCAGGAAACTCACCATCTTTCAAAAGATAAAAATAGGCTCAAAGTCAATGGTTGGAAGAAAATACAACAGTCAAAACAGTAACCAAAAAAAGAGCGCAGGGACAGTAATACTTATATCTTCCTACTATAGAGGATTACAAAAGACAGGAATGGAAATTATGTGTGATTAAATTATGTGTGATTATGTCATCAAGAAGACATAATGCTTATTTAACACACAAACACACATGCACGCACACACCCAAATGAAGAAGGATCAAAATACATAAAGCAATTATTAACAAAACTAAAGAGAGAGCAACAGCAATACAATAATAATTCAGGACTCTACAATGATGGACAAATCAATCAAGCAGAAAATTAACAGGGAAACAACAGCTTTAAATGATAAATCTGAAATGAGCGCAGTAGACATATACAGAACATGTCATCCAATGACTACAAAAATAACATTCTTCTATATTCATAGACTATCCTCAAGGACAGACAAAAACAAATTTCAAAAAATTTACAAAGTTTGAAACCATACCAAGCATCTTACCTGATTACAACGATTTACAATTAGAAATCAGTCAAAAACAGAAAGCTGGAAGATTCCAAAATCTTTTGAGACTAAACATGCTTCTGAATGACTTTTGGGTAAAGGAGGAAATCCAAGGAAAATTTTAAAAGTAGTTGGAGACAAATAAGAATGAAGACACAAGCTACCAGAACTTTTCAAATGCAGCAAAAGCATTACTAAGAGGAAAGTTTATTACAGTCCAGGTGTACCTCAAGAAACAAGAAAAATGCAAATAAATAATCTAACCCAACATCTACAGCTACTAGGAAAAAAAGAACTATAGACAAAAATCAGTAGAAGGAAATAATAAAAAGTATGAGCAGAAATAAACAAAATAGAAATAAAAAAGACAATCCATAAGATTAATGAAACCAAAAGCTGGTTCCATGAAAAAATAAACAAAATTGACAAACCTTTATCTAGGCCTACTAAGGAAAAAAAGAGAAAACTCTCATACCTAGAACCAAAAATAAAAGGGAAGAAGTTGCAACAGGTACCACAGAAATACAAAGCCTCGTAAGACTACTCTGAACAGCTTTATGCCAATAAACTGGACAACCTCAAGGACATGGACAGATATTTAGAAATTTAGTATAAGACTGAATCAGGAAAACCTGAACAGAATTTTCACAAGAAAATTTAAGAGGTAATCAAATCTCCCCAAAAAGAAAAGCCCAGGGCCAGATGGCTGTACTAGAGAGTCTTAACAAACCTTCAGAGAATTAACACTTGAACTCTTCAAAAAACTGAAGAACAGGGAATGCTTCCAAGTACTTTCTTTGAGGCTAACATTACACTAATACCAAAAGCTACTAAAGATGTCACCAAGAAAATTACAGACCAGTATCTCTAATGAACACAGACAGAAAAATTTTCAACAAAATATTAGCAAACCGAATCCAACAAAACATTGAAAGGAGCGTCAATCATGACAAAGTAGGATTTAACCCAGGGATGCAAAGACGGTTCAATGTACACAAATCTATTAATGCAATACAGCACATCAACAAAAGTAAGGAGAAAAATGATATGATCATATCAATAGATGCAGAGAAATTTTTATGATAAAAACTCTACAAAAAGTGGGGATAGAAGGTACATACCTCAACATAATAAAGGCCACATATGATAAATGCAGTCAACATCATACTCAATAGTGAAAAATTCCAAGTGTTTCCTCTAAGATCAGGAACAAGACAAAGTCTTTTCCAGTAAGTGATGGTGGGAAAACTGGATGCAAAAGGAAGAAACTAGACCACTCTCTAACACTATATACAAACACGCAAAAAAAATTCAAAATGGACCAGACACTTGGTTGTTAAGACCAGAAACCATGAAATACTTGGAAGACAACACAGGAAGACATTCCATGATAATAAACCTTAGACAAGTCTTTGGGGATTCAACTCCAGTGTCAAGGGAAACCAAAAAACAAACAAACAAACAAAAAAACAAATGGAACTACACCAAACCAAAATCCTTTGCAGTGAAAGAAATTGTCGTCAAAAAGACAATCTACTGACTAGAAGATTTTTGTATTTCATATATATGACAAGGGCTTAAAATAAAAAATATACAAAAAGCTCATAAAATTCAACAACAGAAAAACAATCAAATAAAAAGTGACCAGAAGGAAGAACTGGATAGATATTTTTCTGAAGAAGACAGATAGTCAACAGATGTATGAAAAGATGTTCTTCCTCACTTGTTGTTAGGAAAATGCAAACCAAAACAACAATGAGGTATCACCTTACACCTGTGAGACTGGCTATTATTCCAAAGCCTAGAAACCACACATGTTGGCGAGGATTCAAAGAAAAGGGAACACTTGTACGATTGCTGGTGGGAATGAAAATTGGTGCAACCCCTATGGAGAACAGTATGGAGATTCCTCAAAATATTGAAAATGGAAATCCCATAAGATCCCATCATTCCACTTCTGGGTATTTACCCCAAAGACACAAAAACACTAACTTACAGAGATACATGCACCCCCAATGTTTATTATAGCATTATAACACAAGAAGATGTATTATACATAATGAAATACTACAAAGCCCTTAGAAAGACAAAGTCTTGTTATTTGAGATACCCTGGATGGAACTAGAAGGGATTATGTTAATGAAATAAATCAGAAGAAGAAAGACAAATACCAGATGATCTCACACGTATGTGAAATATAAAAAAAAAAAAAAACAAGCAAAGGAACAGACTAAACAAAAACCAACCCTTGGACATTAATAGCAGATGCGAGGTTACTGGTAGGAATGGGGTGGGAGATTGGGGGAATGGGTGGCAGGGTCCAACGGACAATGATGAAGAACTTTTGCTAATTTGGTGGTGGGCAGGGCATGTTGTTATGTATCTGAGGAATGAGTAACTTGCACATATGATTTATATTATTTTGTAAAATAAAGTTACTTCGATAAATATTAAATTTAAAAAAATTCAAGGGATGGTCTGGAATAAAGATGTGTATTTGAAAGTTGGTGTTAGCTTTAAACCACAGGAGTGAATGTGATTATTTATTGGGAAGGTATGTAGAGAAGTGGAACAAGGATGAAGTACCAGAGAACACAAATATTTAGGTGGTTTTTTTTTTAAGGGAATCTACTGGTCAAGTTGTTGAACAGAAACAGAGAGAAGAGTGTGAGGGAGAAGAGAAAATTTCAAGAAGGAATTAATTGGAATGAAATGTAGCAAAAGTAAGATGAAAACTAAAAAATAAACTTCAGATTTGGTAATCAGATTTTCACTTGTGACAGCTGCAAGAGCAGTTTTACTTGGAATGATGGCAGTTAAAACAGCACAACAGGTTGCAATGAAAAGGTAGAAAGAGTAGACTACTCTTTGAAGAACTGGGATGAGAATAACAGAAATAGCATAAAGCTGTGCTGTTTTTCTGTTTGCTAAAAGATCAAAGAGATTTGACACTGAGAGGATGAAAGTGGAAATCAAATGAATTTGGAAACCAGGGTTCTGAGTTATTTCCACCTGATGCTTAATGGTTTTTCAACACTCTTTCCCATTTTAGTAGGATTTCAGTAAATGGCATTACTATATAAACTAGTGCTTAAATAACAAGCCTAGATGTCCTCCTTAACCTCTCCTTTTCCCTCAGTCACCACATGTAATCCAATACCATTTCTATCCTTCAACACTTCTCAGATTGCCCACTTCTATTTTCAGTATCATTACCTAGTGTCTTAGCTGGCCTCACTGCATCATCTAATCACGCCCCCCCCTTTAATCCAGTCCTCCAAGTAATCTTTGTATTGTCCAAATCTGATGTCGCTTTGCTTAAAAATCTTTCAATGGTTTTCCATCAGCTACCTTTATGTCATCTATATGAACTTATCCCACAGGTATCTCTCTAGTCTCTCCTTTGTTCTCTCTGCTACTTCCACTCCAGCTCCACTGGCTTGCCTCTGGGCATATTCCCTTCCTACTTTAGGGCTTAACTCTTTCTTGTTCTTATACTCTTGTCTTAAGTATCACAGTGACAGAAAGGACTATGTTCCAATGTTACCTCTAGAGTTCACTGTCTTTTTACTTCAAGACGCATGTCACGACTGTAATTCATTAATGGCATACACAATCATTTAATTCTGTCTTTCCTACCAGACTGCAAACTTCTGAGGGGATGCAGAGACAGTATATGTCTTATTCGATGTTATTTTCTTATGCAAGGAACAAAGATTTCTAATATAATTTCTTGAATGACAATAAAAAATAAGCTTCAAGCAGGAAATGGGACATATTTCCCTCTGAGACTAAGGAGAATAAAGTAAGAATGGGTACAAATGTTGATAAGTTGAAAAGTAGGGAACATCCTGGTGGCCTAGTGTTTTAGTGCACCTCAGCATAGTTCACAAGAAAGCATCTCGAGGTTCCTGGTTCAAGACCTGGCGCTGAGGGGAACAACCAAGATGAATGATGAAATAAGATAAATAAAAGTGCTTCTTCCTCCTTTCTCTTTCTGCCGGTTGCTACCCGCCTTCATTCCTGCCTGCACTTTGCACCCTTAGAAAAAAAAGAAAAGAAAAGTAGTTGTAGTGGCACTAAGGTTAAGGAAGGAATGGGCCGTTGAGAGAATTCACGTCCTGTAGCCTCAATTTTCTTGCAATGGCAGCATGCCAGAGAAGGAGAACAGCATTTGAGTAGTCAACATTTGAAGTGACAGGTGAAGTAGTATAAGAGGGCAAGGAGAGAGGAACTTGACCAAAATTAATGAAGAACTGAATTTGTGATAGTTGTTTAGGGACAATTCTGCACAACAGTAGAAAAACACAATAGAAAACTCTCCTAACTCAAATGAGTCAGAGAATGGACTGCTCTGTGAAAAGTCTAAATAGTTTTGACTTTAATCTTTGAAGGGCAGAATAGTACCTGATTTGACTAATAAAACTTTGCCAGTATAACTGGTTGATAATATTAAGAATGATTTACAATGAACCTATTTGTAGGTAATATGACTCTTCAAAATTATCTGAGAAACTTGCTAATGTTTTCTTTGTCAAGTTGTTTTACACAATCTTTTAATTATACAATTAATTTGTGAGAAAATTATTTCTTCACAGATAGCACAAAGGCAAACAATGTATTTTTAGTCAATTACAAAAACTGTAATTATGCAAGTTAATGTTTCACTGGTTTCTCACACCAATAAGTAGGGTAAGATTATAAATCACAGTGCATCCTCATGGAGTAGCAGTTTGGTTAATCGCCTCCAAAGGAGCAGAGGCCACACGCCTCTAGTTCAAAGTCCCAGATATGGGAGGAAACAACAATTGTGAACAACTGAAAAAAATAAAATAAAAATGCTTCTTCCTGCCTGTACCTTGAAACAAAAAATAAAAAACAAAAAATACACATAATAAATCACTATAAAATTCCCACCCAATCTGCAACTACTCTCGACCTTCACTCTCAATCTATCAGAGATGAAATAAATAGCTTTTGAACTAAGCAGCTTTTGCTGTTTAATAGTGGACAGCAGTGGTTCCTTCTAGAAAATAAAAATAATCTCGCTCACCTTCCCACTCTCCCTCCAGATGGTGCTACAGCTACAATTGGAGAAGAGTTAGAAGCTTCAACAATCATAGGACATCACTATCATCATTTAAAAATATAACAGCTGTATCTGCCTTATTCTTGATATTACCTTTTCCACAGAGGTTTACATAATTACACAAAGCTCTCTGACAAAACGAGATTTTAGAATTATGTGGCAAACATAAACATTCTCATAGAATAACCAGCAACGGACTTTAGAAGAATGTGAAAATAGACAAGTACCTCTCTTGTAATCTCCTTCAAAGCAGATATCTGCCCCTTCTCTTAAGATCTCTCTTTATCTCCCTGTCCCTGCCAAGTGGTGCTTCTAACCCCTAGATCCCAGACCAGTGCTGTCACTCTAGCTCTCCACTGCCTGTAAGGAATGCATTCAGAAGTATTAGTCAAAAGTGTGCTCCTGCTGACTCAGGATTATTTGCATTACTCATATTTTTAAAAGGAAAGGTTCAGGCAGGAATGAAGGTGAGTAGGCAGACACTTGAAGAGAGAGGAGGAAGAAGCAATTTAATTTACTTTTATTTAGTTGTTCACACTAGTTGCTTCCCCCTGGGCCCGGGAACTTGAACCCAAGGTTAGGTGGCCTGGGCTCCTTAGGAGGCAAATTGACCTAACCGTTACCCCACCAGGGTGTGCCAGTATTTGCATTTTTAAAGGGGGCCTTAAATATAGAAAAATTCTACAATGAAATATTGAGAGTGCATTGATAGTCAAAGGTAGCAGATATTTTACTCTTGCATAGAAATAGGATAGAGAAAAATATAAAAGTTATACTTACAAAGGAAAGTGAGAGAAGACTTGATTTTACTATCTTAGTTTTTTTCAACAGTGGTCCTAACTAATTCTGATAGCAGGCTTCATTAATCAACTCACATCAAGAATTCTTAAAGGGTAACTATCTAACATGTCTGTAAAAGTTTTGTTCCCTAAGCACCCAGCCATATCCCCAAATCTATACATGAATCTCTCATGAAGAAGAGAATAAAGGAAGAACTTGGTTCACCTTTTTGAAATGGTCACCAAGCTCTGTCCCTAATCCTCAAGAATTGGGGCTAATACTGTCAACTTGCACACCTTACTCTGTTTCAAATTTAACAAGAGCAAATGAAACAACTGATTATCCATACTTATGGAATCCAGACTTTGGAGAGACTTTAGGAGTCACATGGTATAAATATCTCATTATAGATGAAGAAATATGAGACTTGTAGGAAGAAGTGACTTGTCCAAGATCATATAACTGATTAATGGCAGAACCTATTTCATTATTATTTCTATCACTTCACTTACTCTCTTTTATCTTTGTTAATATAGGGGTATAATTATCACACAACCCTGCATATTTTTTCCAGATAAATCTTAAATATAACTAATTCTCATGAAATACACACCAAGATTCTCTTCCAATCTCCTACAATTCCTTAACATTTATTTTATAAAGTTTTAGTGAAATATTCTGTGTTCGTGCACTAATTTTTAAAGTTAATTATAAGCTTAGAAAATATAACTTACAAAAGAAAGGTCATGAAAAAGATATTAAAACTACTCTTAAGTCTTGATTTACTATAAAACAACTTTTTGTGTGTTTTTAATCTTTTTATAATAAGTTCTAGTAATAAAATCCTAAAAAAGTTGAGAAAATACTAGTCTAACCTTTAACAAAATAGTTAAATTGCATAAGTGAAATAAGTTTATCATACGTACTTAAAGCTCTAGAATGATCCGGATTCCTTATTCCCTTTGCTCGTAACCTCTGAAGAAGAACTGTTGAGGACAACTGTTTTACAAGATAAACTGCCATGGAATAGTTCTGAAAAAAAAAAATATGTAGAAAGAAAAAACATATGTAAGCAAATAGTACACCTACTATAATCCCACAGTGATAGGGAAATAAAACTAATACTTGTTAAAACACCTACTCTGTATCGAGCACTATCTTAGGCAGTAATTCATTTAATCTGAGCCAAAAAGCTGCTCATGTAGTCATAAATCTACTTTTTTGGATGAGGAAAGTGAAGTACAGAAAAGCAAAAGAACTTGTCTTAATTTTGCAACTTTCCAGCAACAAAGTCAGGTATGTTGGGCTTCTATATTACCTGACTACCTTGAAGTTAATCAATTTAAGACATTTATAATACAAAACAAACAAAGAAATACCCCACCATTAAGACTAAATATAAGCCAAGGTCATTAAGATGTCAGTCATCATAAATTCACATTTAGTAGGCAACAGACATATTTAGTCATTATTTTAAAAGTTAAAAAGTAGATTGGCTTCCTACTCTTTACTATTTAACTAGTTTTTGAAGAAACTACGTTATTATAACTAACAGAGATTGGAATATTAAAGATAGTTAAAGAGAAGCAGTTTGTTTGATAAATGAATACACTACCAGCAGGGCTACCCAGAGATGGTGGTAGTAGAGAAGGTCAAAAGAAAATACACAAAACAAGTCAAAGAGTGAAATGGGCTGAGTGAAAGAGAAGAGGGCTGAGGTAGGAGAGAGATCTAAATGATAAGACCTACTTGACAACTGATGTTGGGATCAAGAGATTTGGAAAAACACAAAGGAAAAATAATTATTGCCAGTTTCTATCTTATAGCTAATCTGGTTTTTGAAGCACTCTTTAACATAAACTACACCTCATTTAAAGCTCACAAAAGGCCTATAACAGATAGGTACTCTTCGTGAAGGACTGATGAAACGGAGGCACAAAAAGATACATAATCTGCTCATAATTATGAATTTGCTTCATAACAGCAGGAAAGAGCAGGATGCCAGGGCAATGACTTAATGGCCAAGGCCAATGTAGTTTTCTGCATCCTGTTTGCTTTGAACTTCTGAACTCAGTCTAACGTAGATTCCAATGTTCAGTTTTGAAAAACGCATTTTCCTTTTCGGGCAACAAGAGACTATATCTAAAATACCCTCTGGAAGGCCAAATTTTCAATTAGAGTCAAATCTATAACCATGTTCACAAACCACATGTTTTATGGGGATAAATAATCTAAAAAAAGCAAATTTACTTCCATTAATAAATTTCATAATATATTAATGAGGACATGAACAAGTAACCTTAAGACTCCTAAATTTTAGCACATATACCAATCTAATATAAAACTAAAAGGCTTCTTTTAGGGGAAAAAAAAAAAATCACCTTATCACCTTTATTGCTTATTTGATTACTGCTTCAAGTATGATAAAACTGGAAAAATGCTAATTAACACCGTGAAATTATACACCATATTGAAACTACAGAACTAGGAATTACCCTAAGGCTTTATATAAAGTTTTAAGAAGAGATCAAGTAAAAACAAGAACTCTAAGTTCAGTGAAAAGATAAGTTCAATCTAGTTGAGACATGTAACCAAGTAAGAGAAAAATAAAAAAGCAGTAGTAGAAGCAGCAAAAACAATGTCAGGTATCAATAAATGCTACTTGGACTGATAATACGGAATTAAATTTTATATATTCAGCAGCAAATGCCCAAAACTTAATAGTGGTATAATATCTCTCTTAAGTGATGGTATAACCAAGTAAGAGAAAAATAAAAAAGCAGTAGTAGAAGCAGCAAAAACAATGTCAGGTATCAATAAATGCTACTTGGACTGATAATACGGAATTAAATTTTATATATTCAGCAGCAAATGCCCAAAACTTAATAGTGGTATAATATCTCTCTTAAGTGATGGTATAAGCAAGTAAGAGAAAAATAAAAAAGCAGTAGTAGAA